>JANKOD010000007.1:20747929-20772070 GCA_026284645.1 Erythroxylum acuminatum | reverse complement strand
TGTTATTAATTTTATTATACCAAATTAATTATCTTATTATTATTAAAAATTTCTTAAAAATTAAAAATTAATTATTATTATAAATTTTGTACTTTTATTATTATTATTATTATTATTATCATTATTATTATTATTATTATTATTATTATTATTAATCGAGTTAGAAAATAGAGATATGTTGTTTTTCTATTGAAGAAAACATGTTGCCAAAATTTAGAGAAATGATGTTTTCTGGTTTCTGTAAAACTGTTATGATTTTTTTTATTTTCAGAAACAAAAAATCATAACAGAGTAAACCAAACACGTTTTACTTACCTATTTAAATTTTGTGCTAAACTCTCGCCGTATATTAAAAAGTCAGACAACCTAATCTTAGTTTGACTTTTAAAAGCAATTATCTCTTGTATGAAAGTGACATTGATTCCTACTGGGGATAGAGATGCAAGCTAACATAACAGTTTCTAAACAAATGCAAACCTGCAAGAACTAAATTGATAAATAATGTAATGGAGGGGCAGAAGTCCAACACTAAGATTGAGTGGAAGGCAATTGCAGCAGTAGGAAAACAGCAGAAGCAAAGTACACCGCTTATTCACGTATGCATGCAATAAGAAGAATGTCCATTTTACAAAAATGTAAGCAGAAGAGTAGTGGGTAAAACAGGACAACCAAGTCATGCCCTTCCTTGTATGGCACAAATGACAGTGACCTTACAACCACTTCTCATGCGAAAGTCTAAAGTAGCAGCGCATTAATTTTACTACTACATTCAAATTATCGACAACTTTTTTTTTTTTTGGGTGTTTTAAGAGGGTCTCACTCGTAAACTAATCCCTGCGCAAATCAGATAGGTTTTTTGCGAAAGATAAAGCTCTTTTAATATCGTGATCGTAAACACCTAATTGAACTGTCCCTCTCTTTGTCAGATAAGTTATCAGTAGGCTTAATAGTAAGCTGAGCTTGATTATTATCACTCTCTTTGGGGGCTAATGTCATGTTGTGTCATGTTAATGACAGAGATTCCGAATCTCTCCGAGCAGTTAGCTCAATACGTAAACTGAATAAAGTAATTTAACTCTCTCTCTCTCTATATATGTATATAATTTAACTCTCTCTCTCTCTCTATGTATATAATAGGATTTGACGTAGTTGATGACCACGAGCACAGATAAAAGAGTAGCATATAGTGACTTGTGATTGTAGCTTTTTGTGTGGGATGAGAGGGCACTTGGAAACTTTAAGAGACCCATTTCCAGGTAGCTCAGCTGAGTGATAAAGAAAGGGCATAGGTCTGGTCTTGAGTTTCGGTGCGGGCAGGAATTAGTACGAGAGTAGATGACTTAAAAGCGACTTCTCATAATTGGAAACTTCTTAGAGCACTTTATGAGCTAATTAAAAAAAAGAAAAAAAAAGGAAAGGTTTTACCGATGAGTCTAATATTTTACAAAAGAATGATGAATTATGGAATCGAAATTAATAGATTAAATTTATATTGATTAATTTCTTTAACAAATTTAAATTTAAAAATTAATTAATTTAATTTAAATTGATTCGAGTAATATCATTTTAATTAATGGTTGAAAATTTTAGTATTTATTTGGTTGTTTATGATAATCAGAGTCTAACTCGAAATTCTACTTTTAGTATCAAGTAGAAATTAAGGTTATAAGACTCGAATCTGAATCTAATTGAGTTTAGGTGGCCTAAAATCTGATTGTGTTCAATTAATTTTTTATTTTTAAAAATTCAAAATGATGAAATTTTATGTAAAGTTTTCGAGTTTTAAGTCGGACGAAGTCGAAAAGTCTAAGTCTAAGCTCGATCCAAAGTTCAAAATTGAAAAAAAAGAAGAAAAAACTTAAGTCGAATTTGAACCTCGATCAACTTGGGCCAGACTCATTAACTTTGAGTCAGCTGAATTAGGTTTTTTTGGCCATCCTTACATTTGATTCAAGTTTGAAAAAAAAAAGTCTAGTTCGAAATGGAGTCAATTCAAATAAGTCTGTTAATTTTAAGTCAAGCTTAACCTAATCAGAAAGCTTTGCCAAGTCTAGTAACCTCTTACAGGGCAAACATCATTTGACTTGACTTTGGTGGCTAATGTAATGTTGTTAGACCTTAAAGACAGAGATTCCGAATCTCTCCAAGTAGTTTTATCGTAGTAAACTGAATAAACTAATTTAACTATATATATCTTAATTATAGGATTTGACGCAGTTGATGAGGTGGGCATGAAAACGAACGGATTGGAAGAACTTAGTATAGAGTGACTTGTGATTTTAGCTTTTGTGTGGGATGAGAGGGCAATTGGAAACTTTAAGAGACCCCATTTCGGGGTAGCTGAGCGTTCAAGAAAAAGAAAGGGTGGGCCTTATATTGCATTAAAGAACGATGAATTATTGGATTTTTATTGAATTAAAATTTAAAGGTTGTTTAATTTAACTTGAAATGATTTGCGAGAATGTCAATAAGTCGAGTTGGGATAAGTCGGCTCGTAGCCCGACTCGATAACGAGTTGATCGGCTATTGGCCCAATTTATGACCCGATGGGCCACGGCGTGGTCGACAATTTATTTTAATAATTATTGTTGTTAAAAATTAATTAATTTATAAATTAATCGGTTCATTTTCGTCAATTAATAAATTATTATAAACCAAAATAAATCAATTATTTTTATTTAATAATTTCTTTTTAATTAAATTTTAAAAATTTCAATAAGGGGCAACCTTTTTAATCATATTTTAAATTATTTAATTTTGTTTAATCTTTAACTGATTTTATAAATATTTAATACTGGTTAAACCTTAAACTTCTTACCTTAATTTCGACTTTTCCTTTAAAACATTGTCGTTTTTGTCAAAACACTTGCACAGAAATAACAACATACTTTAAATTTTAAATACATGCCATGTGTTATTTATGTGAAAAAAGTTAGAAATTTTAATAAAAAGAGATTTGAGGTCATTTCATAAAATATGATTTTTTAAAAATTAAAGTTTGTCTGAAATAAATCAAATAACATGATATATTTATCCCAAGTGAGTTGATAGGGGACTCTCTTGGCTTAAGTGAGGTCAAGGGTTCGACCTGCCTTCATGTATGCAGCCGTTTAAAACTTAGGGTTAGAGCTTTGCCTCCCGCAAGGGACCTACCTGGTTTAAACAAGGATTAGTTTGGGTGTAAATGGCTTAAAGGTACCTTTCCATAATTAAGACTCCCCTAAAACGTGAGAAATAAAAAAAACATGATATATTTATTTATCTTTATTGATAAATGGTTGGTCCTTTAGAAAATGGAGTTATTTTGTTTGTTAAAACTCAATTATTAAAGGCCCATTCTAGAAGCCCATCTGCAAATGGTTGGAATAAATTGATCCATGGGCTTTGAATATTAGGGCCTAATATGACAGTTTAATAATAACATGACTCCAAATTATTTAAATTAATTTACAAATAATGAGATGTTATAAATGTGTTAAATTTTCAAATTAATTTTTAGAATGTTATCTCTCATTTCTTTTTTTTTTTTTGTAAATTTTCACTTGATATAAGTCATTTTTTAAGAATTTTCATTTGATATAAATAAATTATTTGCCGAGACAATCAAATTCTATAATTTTGTCTAAAATTGATAATGAACCGGATAAGGCTCAGGTCAGGCTAACACAAGTTCGGTCCAAATATAATTAATCGGGTTAAACTTGGTCTAAAATCCAAATGAACTTATCAATATCTTATTTTTATCTTAAATTTTAAAAACAATATTATTTTAGTAGAAACAATATTATTTTACTTAAACTTTTTCATCAACTTTTGATAAATTCAAATCGGATCAGGCCAAAGCAGACCGAGCCCGAATGCCAAAGCAGACCGAGCCCGAATGCAAACTATAGTCCGGTCAATTTAAACTAAATCTATTGACTTCAAGTCAAAACTCGAACTCAAATTCATCCAAGTTTATTCCAAGGTTGCAAATGTTAGTTATTATATGAATTTCATCAAAGCCGATCCAGTCATTAGTAAAGTGGAAGCTGATTTAGTCAACCGATGCTCATGAAGGGACTATGATAACAAACAAGGAACACTGGCATAATTGGATTAGTCAGAGAACACAATCATCCAGAGGAGGTAAAGACAAGTTGTAAAACACAGACAAGAAGAACTCAAATACATGGCAAGACAAAGTTTAAGGAGCAGAGTGGATGCAAAGGTCTAGTTCTTAGGATCAGAGAAATTTAAGAAGCTAAGATGTCTCAGCCACCGGGATAACCAGATCGGAAGGCCGTCTGTTGCCATTGCCGCAACTCACAAGCATGCTTCAAATGTTCCATTCTCTTCATTATCAAGCATTTGGACAACCTGTGCCACACCTTCTGCAATTTCCTTCCGAATCACACCATCGGGCATATCGAATGTTCGTCTCCTGATGGAAAGAGTTTTACCTGGAGGCTGAGGGTCTATTACATCCAGCATTGCTTCCAACTCATCTACCATTGATCTCTTTGCAGCTCTAACCAAAATATCAGCTCCCTAGAAAAATCAAACATTGGACACATTAAGAAACAAAACTATAATCATGGATTTTCTACCTAAACAAACAAAAACTAGTAAGTTCCAATCATACAACAAGTCCAATGCTTCATTCTTCTTCCAAGTTTCCTCTTTCATCTCAATTTTCGAGCTAAGAACGTTGATTCCATTTCTTGTTGAGGCAGAACTGATCAAGTGTGGTTCTCCAAGAGGCGGTTAATGTTAAAATGGGACACGTTTCGGGTTAGTGAACTTTGATAATTGTAGACCATGTCTTATAAATCATAATATGCACACAATCACCACCAAAATGATGCTAGTAATGAATTTGATTTCAAGCTATTAGAACAAGGACTAATGAAGTTGAGCCTCTCTGTTGTTTAAATAGTCATTTGACAGAACTCAAGCTATTAGAACAAGGGCTAAGGAAGTTGAGATGTTCATCACGAAAATGGGGTTACCTCAATAGCATCAACGGTAAGGAGCAGGACAATGATCTTTTCGGAGAATCGTTGGCGCTCTTCTGCATCCCGAGCCACCTGGCGGCGGTAAGAGAAGTTGTTAAAGGAAGCTCTGATCTCCTTCAGCTTGCTTTTGGCAATAGCCAACTCCCTAAGAGCACGCAGAGCCTTTGATCTTCGAATCAAATAAGCCCTGAAGCTCATTTGGATCAACAATGCCGCATCTTGCACAGACAATTCCTTCAGCTTTCCCTTATTAGCTCTTGCCACTCTTAGTCTTTTCCCAAAAGCCTTAAAACCCCATAACCAAACACAACCACACAGATATACATTAATCAATTGTCGTTTTCAGAGTACCTAAATCATTCATTTCCCAACAAAACAGACAAAAGGGTTGTCCAAAGATCAAGTCTTTTCTAATGTTTCCAATGCAGTCAAAATAGAAAACAAGGAAAAGAACAACCAAACAACAAAAGGAGTCCTTTTGTCATAATGTGCTAGTTCAACGTGAATCTTGAGCTGGGTCTGATTTTAACTAGCCATACCTGTCTTAAAACTAGAGCTCCATGATCGTTGGGCTCTTTAATCTCCACCAGACGCGCGCCACTCTCAGCTTTCTTCTCCTTCTCCCCTGATGATCCGCTACTCTCAGCTTTCTTCTCTTTCTTGCTCTTCTTCTCCTTTTTCTCTGATGATCCACTACTCCCACCCGCATGGCCAGTCGATGCTTCGATCGTGTACTTCCTTGAGATTGCATCTTCTCCCTTTATCTCAGCCGTCCATTTGTACTTCTTCTCAGTTCCCGCCTTCATCTCTTTCTTTCCATCCTTGATATCCGCCGTCCACTTGTACTTCCTCTCCACCGGCCCGTGAACCTCCGCCGTCACTGTGTACTTACGGTCACCGACTTTCGTCTTGGGTTTGACCAGATAATCAAACTTTGACTCCAGAGCGCTGACTCGATCACACAAGCTCTGTAACCACAAGTCGTTGTGAATCCTCCGGGGCGAGTAAAACGACGTCGTTCGACCAATGTGAATCAGATCCGTCACCTTTTCGTCTAGTAGTGAAAAGGGGTTAGGGTTTAGCAGGTCAAGAGCATAACTGAAGTCCTCTGCTGCTGCTTCTTCTTCGTCCCAAACCGACGGGAAAGACAGTGCTTTGGGAGTGAAAAACGAAGCTTCTTTTACAAACAGAGAGCTTGCGAAATCGGGCTCATAGATCTCCATTCTTCTGAATCTACTCATAGCTGATGCGAGTCGGAACACTGAATCAGAACGAGTTAGGGTTTTGGACGATTTTAGATGATCGGCCAGTAGCTGTCATCGATTAAAAGCACGCTTCGAAGAAGGAGACAAACTTGTGAGTGACCCGAGGAAAAGATTGACGTGTAGGGTAAAATGGGAAATTGAAGCTGTGAGATTCGGTGGAGTTGGCATTGATGGATAAGATATAGAACAAACCGTGGGACTGTTTCGCCGCGTTATGAGAGTTGAAAGGACGGAAATAGCCTTGGTTTCTTGTGAAAATTACGGGGACATGAGAATCTGACAGTGTGATTACAAAGTGATGCAGAGCATGTGGCTTTTCGTGATGTGTGTCCTCTGACAGTCACAGAACCGCCCACCGCATGATCCACGGGTTTGGGCTTGGCTGAGCCCAATTAAGTAAAAGTGTTTTTTAATAGAAAACAATTTTGATTTTAAAAATTCATAATTATTACTCCGAATTTTTATTAAATAAGCGATTAATTATATTAGATTTGCTCTTTGTATTTTTTTAAAATATAATTTTATTTTTTAATAATATTTAATTATCATATTAGTCTACTTTATCAATTTTTAGTTCAATCTATAATTTTAAAATGATGTAATATTATAATAATATAACATCATTTAAAATAAAAAATAATGAATAGAGTTGTATAATAACTAAATAATATCATATTTAAAATATAAGGGTGAAATGAAAAAAAAGCTAACCTTTTATACTCAAATTTAAAAGAAATTAATAAGTCTTGATTTGGATGAAATATTGGTGGCAATTCATGATCATTTTTATTAAATAAAAATTATTTTATTAAGAAATTATTTTATGTTATTTATAGTAAGAGTAATTATAAATAACTACTACTAATAATCCACTAAAAAATATTTTCTTATATATATATTATTTATATATATTTCAGTCAGCCTATCTTTATAAAATGTTTTACAACTTTTTAAAAATCGAACCAAAAATTAATTGGTAAAATAGAGATTTAAGATTTAAAAGGTTTAATCGATATTAGATTATTATAAAATCAGTTAAATATTGAATAAAATGGAAAATTTTGAAATATGCTTATCTATTGAAAATTTTAAAGTTTAAATATAAAAAGAGATTAATTATTAAAATAATTAATAAATTAATAAATTGATTAATGTTTAACAAAAAAAAATTATTTAAATAAATTGATCAAAAAATATAAAATTGAACTATAAAATTAACTGGCTTACGTAATTAGTTGAGTTAGGAATGACTTGCAATTAAAGTAAGACGATATATTGCAAAATATTCCATTAATTCCTTAAACTAAGTTGGGACAGGACACACAGAATGTTCGATACAAGTAAAACAATCACACATTCTAACCATTACAAGTCCCATGAACACTATGCCAATAACTACCCCACAACTTATAGCCCCACAGACCTTCCTTACGCCAACTTCTTTTTCTTCACTCTTCTGATGAACCGCCTTGCCCTCCTTCTCTGGCGGTGTCGGCGGCGGCGGGGGCGGAGGAGCCTTTTCAGCGGGCAGAAGTTCATCAACCACATGGTGTGGCTCGTGAAAGAAAGGAGAACCCAGTTCATCAAAAGAACACGCCTGTGTCTCGCCATCTTCATTGAGACACGACTCGGTGCATGAACACTTGGAAACCATATCATCATCATCATCATCAACAGTTGTCCTGAACTTGTCCCAATTGTGGAAAGCAGCTTCAAGCTCTGTGAGTCTCTTGTCAATGTGTTGCAAGTGATGTGGCTTCGCGGGGCTGGAGGCGACTTCGGTGGACAAGAGGGTTCTCAAGAACACGAACCTTTGCTCTATGTCTTGAGAGTCAGGTTGGCGGTCAGCATTGTGATGAGCGAGGTCTAGGAGTTCGGACTGAAGTTCGTCGATTTTGTTCTGCAAGATGGCGAATCTCTTTGTCATGTTTTGGTCCAATGTTTGTCCCCTCCTTGCTTCTGATCTGATACTCTTGGTTTGTGTGGTAGGAGATAATAGGAGTAGTGGGGCTGTGATGTTTCAGTTATAGGACGGTTTGTTTTGTAGTGTTGTGCGAAATGGGACTTGGAAGTTGTACATTGACGACGGTTGAAAAATGCAGTTTCAGGCCCTGACCAAAAATGCTGGATGGTTTAAAGTTCAGATAAAACGACGTCGTTTTAATCATTCTGATCCTTAACCATTAGACAAAAGGACCTTACTTTACCCTGGATCAGTTTGAACCGGTTCGTCAAACTCGAGTCCAGCCTGAAACCCTAATCATGCAACAAAAATCCCATTTTCGAACACGAAAGGCCAAGTGAGCATTAGAAGCAAATACATCCGAGAAAGACTGTCCCCAGTTTATAGGGCGTAGAGAACCTAGCGGCACGCGGTACTTGAATCGCAGAAAGATGTAAGAGAAGAGTGTCTCTGACATTAAGCCATTATTAAACACATCAAGTGTTGGATCATGTCACAGTAGAAGTCAATTTATTTCATTGAAATGTGAAGATTATATGGAAATCAATGATGAAAGCCATATTATCTTCAATTTTGTCAGACAAAACCCCTAACAATCTCCCAAAATACAGCTTACAAATTGGAGTATCTGTCAAGAGCTACTCCATGGAGTTTGTAAACATTACTCATAGATATAGACCATACATACTCAGAAGTGGACAGTGCTATTGAATCCCTGGTGATGTGTTGTTGGCGCTTGGATTAAAAACTGGAACGCAGACATCAACTTGTCCATCTATGCATGTGTAGCGACTTTATTCTGGATACGTAAAACGCTTTACTTCTGCCCTTTCCTTCTTTCTGATGTTTATATACAGCTTTGAGGCAAGTGCGTATTTTCTTGAGTAAATAGGAAAAGAAAAAGAGTGAAGGATGATCAGTCTTGGATATCTGAACATACTTCTTGCACAGCCACAAACTTTTAGTACTTGGTATACAAAAGGACAGGTCGATCGTAAAACCATATTAAAGATGAGCCATTTCACAATTGAAGAAGATTGTTCACAGTAACAGTGACGGAATTTGTTTGCTGCAAGTCCTGCAAAAGTAAATGCATTATTTATCGCAACAAATGGAATACAGTTAAAAAAAAAAAACACCGGAATTCACTCATATAGCAAGCATGTCTACATAATACTCGTAATAACAAATTCTAGCACAATAATATTTCCTTGATCTTCCTAAGAGAATCCCCAAACTAATTTCCATAAAAATAACCCCCTTCAAAAATAAAAGTTTCACGATAATGATTCTTGAAATAGAACGAGCCTCTTTCCACTGAACTATAAAAGGTAAGAAGGTAGAGCAAGATAAAGTAGAAGCAATATGAGACTATGTTAGCAGCTGGAACTTTTTCAGAACAAAAAAAAAACTGGAACTTTTGGACACACCATCATGCATCAAACCAAACTTTACCTCAAGTATCAACTCATCAGGAATGTGAGGCAAAACTTCTCGTACTGTCTCAGCCATGGCTAATATGTTTGCTATGTTGTTATTGGCAGATCGGGAAGCAGTCCTCATACGCAACTCACTAGTCTCAGCAGGGTATCTTCCACCAGTGGGACGCAGATTAGAAGAACCAGATGAAGCATTGTGAGAGGGATTCATCGGCCAAAGGCTCCAAGAGGCATCCTCAAGAGCATTCTGAGTATAAGTTTCTCCCACATTTGCAAGATGCCTCATCATCATCTGAACGCTGCCGAACCCAACTGATCTCATAGGAGTTGAAGGACCAGCACCATCTAAACCCTGGCCTGGCCATGTATGCAGCCAACTTGAATCCAGTCCTGTACTTCTGTAAAACCAAACAGAAATTCAGAATTAAAGCCTTGGGGTTTCAATTATTTATGATCAGGATATTTGTTTCAGCTAGAAGCAGCAAGGATGCTTAGATCTAGACATGCAAGAAACCCCATATTATGCAGATCTTAAGTAAGGAATTAAACCTCCATGGACCGCCTTCCATAGAGGCTGGAGTCTGATTGGGGAATACACCACCAGTTAGGGCAGGATTAATTTGTTGATCAAGTCGGTCACTTATTTGATGAGCAAGCTGCCCATCAGTTAAAACTCCTCCAGTAGGAAGATTGCCTTCGGTTTCATGTCTACCCACAAATAGTGGCTTTCGACAAGTGGGGCATGAATAATTATCACTCAAACCCTGATCCAACCTGACATTATTTAGTAATATTCAGCACACATCACATGAGAGATATAACATGAATAAACAACTAAAGAGGAAAGTTTCTAGATATTACCAAGATCTTAAGCATGCAAGATGAAAGAGATGACTGCAGTGCAACTTTTTCGCCCTAGCCATAGGTTCCTAGCATTTGCCCATTTCACTTGACTTCCAAAATTCAAAGGAAAATACAATCAAGAAATGAAAAAAGCATCCATACCCTACAGATGGCACATTCATCATCATATGCCTGTAGCTCTTCCAATGTTGCATCAGGCAGTGCAGCATGAAGAGCACCAAAAGCTCTTCTTAACTTTAAGAATCCTTTTATTCGCTTTATTATAGCACTTAGCAAGGCCTACTCAAGGTAACAAAATCAGAATACACAAGACACAAATTGGTCCAAATAGTTTAGCTTATGGTTTGCCAAAAGTAGGCTCTGATTAAGATGAGTACAGAATAATTACACGGAGATTTAAGAACAGGATCGCATCCATAATATGAAATGCCATGCCATGAAGCCACCAAATATGCACATAATGACCAAGAGCCATCAGCAAAGTTGCCATGTCCAGAGAAAAACCCAAATTGCGAATAAGAATGCCTTTGCATTCTGAGAATGAGCCTGCAGTGGCAGTAAGATCAGAAACATACTAACACCAAATACACAATAAGAGTATGCTAGGCACAATGAACCAGTAGCTCCATTTAACGCGGAAAGAATCGAAGTTGTCATATGCTGGCGTAGGCATCATTTGAGCACCAAGAACATTTGAACAACATAATTGTCTTTTTTTCAGATCAAACCGCAGTTCTCAGTGTGCAACCAATTTGCCAGAAAGGCATGCTATTGGTTTAGGATGGTAGGCCTGAATATGAAACCTTATCATTTCATGTCAAACCATTTTCTTCATGAATAGGCTCACGATTCCACTTTGGTGGAAGGAAGTCAGTTGAATTTAGATAAATCAAATGGCTTAGGCATATATTAAAATTCTTATAGTTGACTACTTACAATGTATATCTCAGAATCTCAAATACCATAAGAAGGGCCATAAACGTTTTATCTGGAGCCAGAAGAAAAGTCTCAATAGCATGGAATAAAAAGTGGTGGGTTCCTCTCCCTCTCCCTTTCCATGGATACAGAATATCCACTTTTAGTTGGAAAAATATTTTGTTTCATGAATAACTTCTAATGTCCAAAGGTGGAGTGCTGATTATCTTTCACTGATAGGTTAGGAATCAGTGTGGTTCTCTCTTTATATCCCACTTTTATAAGTCCCTGTGACAGTTTGCACCCGATTTCAATTATGGCTTTACTTTGTCCAGGAGCATTACAATTAGCATACATGTAGGATCCAATAACCTGAACTTTGCCAGGACTGGGGACAGTTGCAATTAAGCCACATTGTACTCAAAAAACACTATATTAACCAACCAATCAGATCTAAGATGATCATGCATTAATCTTTAAGATTCAATAAGACTACCTGCTCTGATTGCATCAAAGATTCTGAACCTTTGGCAATTTGAACTATTCCCAGCTGAATGATAAAGCCATATTTCAAACAATTGAAAACCATGAACCAGCAAGGCCTGCAGAGGAAAATGGCATCTGGGTTGTGAAATGTCATAGCAGAATATTATAAAGAATTATCAACCATTCAAAGATCTAAAATGTGTTTCAAATACATTACTTGCATCGTCTCAAAAGCAACACTTAATGGCTCAAAGAACAACAACAGAACCAAGGTTGAACCCATTCTTCTGTATATATCCAGACACAGTCTTATCCTGTAAGCACAAAAAGTAAATTTTAGCAACATTCATAAATTCTATTCCACAAAGTAAAATGTTTGCTGTACTTCAGTCAAAACAACTTATCTAAGAACAGGGAGATAAAGAATAGTAAAACCTATTGCATCCTAATTTGAAACCATGAGAAAAAATAATCTCTTCATTCCCTTTCTTTATTTAAAAGTCATTCCCATACAGACCTAATGCTTCAACGTAGTACATTGTCCATCCAATTCTGCCCTCCATTTTCTTACTTCAAAATGAAAACGATACTAACTGTATTCAGTCTTCCCTATGATTAATGAAAGCCTCCAACTCAACTATGGAAATTACCGGTCACCCAAACACAAGCACAGAACTTGTTTTGCTTCATCGTGAATTGATCTTTGAATATCTAATCAGGTATCAGATTAACATTCCCATAATAATTTACTAGCATGTAAACACAGCTTAGACCATATCTCTTAAACATAAAATTCATGAAAATGAAGATCGTTCAATTTGGCCCTCATCAAAATTACAGACAAGAGGATTTAATTGTTGCATTTGCAAATGAAAGGTCAGGATGTGACAAAGTACCAATAAACATCAACAGCGAGTACCAACAACAATACCGAATACACACGGAAATAAGTCCATGGCAATGCAGATGGTGATGCATTCAAGCGTTCAAGTCGATCTCTAGCCAATGCTTCAAACATCTGTACGGCATAAAACAAATAATCAAGGAAGTCTTATGGGTAATACTCTTCAATTAAACAAGCAACATCCATCACAAATATATACCTTTAAAGAGCATAAAACAGTCAACCAGACTACCCATAGGCCTCCATGAATAATTGTAGGTGGAATAACCAGAGGTAGAAAAAGGCCCTATTGTACACCATCAACAAACATAAAGCAATTGTAAGACTCATAAATATAGGAAACTAACACATAAGCAAGAATCTGTTTCAGTTATGTTCTTTCTCATTCTTGTTCAAAAACCCAAATTCTTAACCACAAATGTAGCATAACAAACTCAGTGACAGATACTACATTATTATTGCTACAAACAAGATTATTCACCTTGTAAATAACATAATTGATAAGCCGTTCCACTAGTTTTCGAGTTTCAGAAGGATACAAGTCCCCAAAGAAAATAGTCTGCACATTGAAAATAAAGTCACGACCACCACAACCGAAAATATGAATGATGTGAATCAAGCTCATAAGCAAGAAAGCACTTGTGATATGCAACACCAAGATCTCATCTTTACTCTGATCTAAATAGCTGGATCAGTAAGGTCATGTTATAACCATTATCAATAAACGTGCAGATTCTTCTCGAAGTGAAAAACTCAATAGCAATTTGTATGGTGATTGAAAGTTTTTCAAAGGTTGGTTAAGCCCAAAAATATTCTTCACCTCATGAATTATGGAATACATTTTATCAGTAGCAGATGTCCTTAAAATTTTTGTCCTAATCCTTAGTATATCTCCATTTTGATTTACAAGCTTAACAGCCACAAAGTCTACCAGAACTGACCAATTATGCATTTCTGATGGGTGTAACCAACTGAGATTGCCTGAATTCAGTATGGACATTACTAGTCTCCACATAAAAATCATTCAAGATTTATGAGCCAAAAGGATGCCATAATGCAAATTTGGAGTGTTATTTGGCAAAAGATTAAACTCACCTTAACACAGACGTTAACTAGAATAAACACTTTGAATACACAATTCACTAGCAAGGCAATGGTGCTAAAAGGAACCGACAACAGCTCAAAATCTTAGTTTCCATTCTCCAGGTTTATGAAGCTACCACCAGTTAAATTCTCTGATCTCAACTTATCCAACGATAACTCTATCCAACATACCAAACCCACGAAGCTTAAAACTGTATAACCAGCTGAAATTGCTAAAAAACTCACACCCATCGGAAAAAGGAAAAGCCTTTTTACCAAAACCCAGTTCCTAGATTTTCATATGGACTACGTCAACATAGCTCCATCCTCTAAAGTGCAGCTGGTAACAATCCCAAATGAGTATAAATATTGTTGAAAGCCAACAAAACAAATTATCCACAATGCCAAATTACAAAACCATGAACACTCGCAAAAACAAAGGGAAAAAGAAAGTGATTAGTCATTAACGAAACAAAAATAAACGACACCAATCAAATAAGATGAATTTACCCGCTACTATAAGCCAAAACAATAGACAAAAATTGGAATAAGGCATAAGAATCCCCAAAATTCAAACCCAAAATCTAAAGAATAAATTGTTGATAACAAAAAGAAGAGTCAACTACAATGAATATCCAGCTCAATCCAAATCGTTAAAGAGAAACGCAATCCGAATTCGGATTCAAGATCGAGAAACGGAAAAAAAAAATTGCGTGTTCAAGGAATTTGGACCAAATCATCATATAAAATGGTGATGCAAAATAGAACAACGATCACACTGACTACAACACGAGAAAACACATTGATCACAATTTGACAGTGAAACAAAGAACAATCAGAAGAAAAACAAACCGAGTAGTTCTGTAATGTGGTGGTAGGTTGCGATATAAACGTAAATGACGCGAAAATGTCTACACAAAAAAGCTAAAATGAGGGGACTTTTTAAAAAGCTCCAAATTTGAGCTTCTTAAAAAGTTGTATTTTAACTTCCAAAAAAGTCATTTCTATTAAAAAAGTACTTTTGTATTTTACAGCCAAACAATCATTTTTAAAATAACTTTTGGGGTAGAAAAAAGTACTTTTTCAGCTTTCAAAAACTTAACCAAACAGGCACTAAGACTTGTTTACCTTTCAATTAAAGTAATTCAATCTGTGGTTTGGAATAGAGTATTTCAAAACATATTTCAAATATAAATTTTAAAATTGTTTTAAAATACAAAAACAATTCTAAAACTAAATTAATTATTTTTCTTAATGTTATCAAGATTAATAATTATATTTATTCTTAATTAATTTTTTAAAAATAACTTCTAAAATTAGAATTAATTTGTTTCAATTAGAATGAAAGTAATTAATTAGATTTTTTAAAATTAAGAAAATTGTTTTCATAAGTAATTAGGAAAAATGTTTCTTAATTTTATTTATTTATTTCAATGTAATTAAGATAAATTAAATTTATGATTTTGTTTAGAGAATTATTATTCAATTTATTCAAAACAAATTTTCTTTATTTATGAATAATGAGTTTCTTGATTTACCAAAAAAAATAATGAGTTTCGTAATTTTTTAAGAAAAAATATTTTTCTTGGTTAAATTTTCAAAAGCTTTTTCATTTATTAATTAAGAAAATCTGCATTCTTCAATATTTTTTAAAAAACATTTCTGTAATTTATTAAAAAATAGTTTCTAATTAATTAAGAAATAAATCTCTAAATAAATAATATAAAGAACTTTCTTAATTAAATAAAAAATTTTATTTAATTTTGAAAGTAGTTTTCTTTTAATATTTGAAAATAGTTTTGTAATTAAGGGAACTTAATTTCTAATTATATTAGAAATATTTTATAATTAGATTAGAATATGTTACTTATGTAATTTTGAAAAAGGATTTTTTTCAAAATTATAATACAAAATAATTTATTTCATTTAAACTTTATTAAAGGAGTCAAAATAATTGGAAATAGTTTCCAATTGGAAAATTGTTTTCAGATCAAAATAAAATTTTATTTAGAATAGTAATTTAATTTATTTAAGAATCAATGAGTTTAATCTAACTTAATTTTTCCAAGAAGTTGGAAATATTATTTTACATTACGAAGATCAATAACTATAATCAAATAAAGCTTGATATTTTATGCATATAATCTAACTATGGGTGAATAAGTTGCATATATATATATATATATATTAGATGCATGTTAAATTATATGTTTTATATGTGTGACAATTTACGTGCAATTTTATATTTGATTAGACGAATGAAATTAAACCCCTCGTCAAAATATTAAGTACATGTTTTGAACATGATTGTTGCCTTCCATTGTTATAAGAATACACTAGAGTTCTATTTATTGTTAGGCTTGTTGAGCAAACTCAAGATTGATTTAACCCAAATATATTTAGTCTTGTGATAGTGGGTCCTATTTAACTAAATTTGTATGATTTGGATGAGCAAACTCATGATCATATGAATTTAGAGGTAGAGTTAAGAATAACATATAAGATATGGTTTGGCAAGAGTTATCACATAAAAAATTTAAGAGTCACATAAGATGTAATTGATAAAGTTGTTATCAATCTAATTTAAGTTTAGTTAGTTTTTTGGGAAAATTCAAGATCAACTATATTTGAATGAAATCTTAAACACTAGAAATATTAAAGTAATCTTTTTGAATAGTAGTAAGGGCTATTATTTCAAATAAAATAGTGAGATTAACCAAATATATGACTAAAGTCCTAATCTCATTTGGTATTTATGACATATAATTAGTTACTTGCTTTTCTTACATTTATTTTTTTTTCTGAGTATAATTTACCTTGTTTAGTATAGTTAATACTAAGTTAGTGAACTAAATTTCTCGAACGTAGGATTATGTTTTGAAAAGAGTTCTCAAAGTTAGAAAAATTTTATGTCAATTATACAATGTTGCTAGTTATCCTTATTGAGGATTCGATGTTAAAGTTTTAGAGATATGTTGATAGAGCGCATTGAGATTTTGAGTTACTAATGTTTCATAAACTTGGATGTTAATATGTAAGATGTGTGTCAACATCATGATAGCAAGATGCAAAAGGTTGCATAGAATAGAGCTGAAAGGTATAGTACCTTATTAGAATAGTTCCACTTAATTAAGCCTACTAAATCATAAATATGGACATCAATTAAAGGCATTTACTATAGCAGGATAATATTTGTCATAAAAGAAAAATTGCATAACTTTTCTTGCTTATACGAGATATGATAGAGATCATAAGTATTTCTAGTTCATGCTTATGAATGTTTAATACTGAATTTAGTTTCAAAATTATTATAATGTTCAAAGCATGATGAGAAATAGTTTGTTAAGTAAAGTAGTTGATCCAATTTTATACAAATGGTTTGTATGTGTTGGATCAAAGGAGACTTATGCTTAATATAAATGGTAAGAATTCAAAGTTGGATAACTGAGACTATCTTTTTATGTCATATTGGTTAAATCAACATGACGATAATCATAAAGTTACATACAAGCATATATGTATTTTTTTTAATTATGAATCATATTAAACTTGTGAAACTTGTCAATTTGAAGAATAACTTAATCAACCTTTTGTAAAAGAATGATGATCGTATTGTATTCTTAAATTTATACATATGATGTATTAGATGGAATAACAATTCATAAAAGGATAATACTTATATTTCATTAGATTACTAATGACTTTATATGATATAGTCATATGTATTAAATGAAATAATAATTTAAAATTTTGATATGTTCAAATTGTTTAAATCTAAGTAGATATTAAGCATTGAGAATCTTAAAGCACTTCCATGAGATCATTGTGTTAAGATTTAAATTTTCAGTTATCTATAGGGAATGAGGTTCTCTAGTGATTATCTTCACAATAAAATTTCATAAAAGTACGATTTTATATATGGACGAAAATACAACTAATATATACACCTAAGTGAATTTATTCAATTTGAATAAGTGATTGAACAAGTCTAAATCTTGAAGCTTGTAGAAAAAAATATTTTCCCTTATAACATTTTTTTTATTGGTGAAACCAAGATTAATTCCTTACATTCTCCCTTAAGCTTTATGTGGACATTCCAAGCACCTTTTTTTGGTTCAAGAACAATTCATCCTTCTATGGCTTTGTAAAAATGTCAGCAATTTGATCTTCAGAATTACAGAACTCAACCACGATCTCTTTGTCTTTTACCAAATCTTGAATATAGTGATATTTGATGTTGATGTGTTTACTACAACCATGAAAAACTGGATTTTTTAATAAGGAAATTGTTGATTTATTGTCGCAGAAGCTTTTTGTAGGACCAAATTGTTGATTCTGCAATTCTTCAAAAAAAATTCGCAACTGTTGGAAGGGCTACTACTTGTTATTTCTTGGATGACCAAGAAAACGCTCCCAAACCAAAATAGAAAACATAGATCGAGGTGCTTCTTCGCTTCTCAATATCACCTGCCTAATCGCTATTTGCATATTCTACCAACTCCAATCAGTGAGCATTTGAATAAAATATTCCATTATCAAGTGTATCTTTAATTTATCTCAAAATTTGTTTTGTAGCTTGCCAACGCGATTATTGTGGTGCCTCCATAAATTTGCTCGCAAATCCAACTTTATAAACAACATCGGGCCTTGTTATTATTAAGTACGTTAAACTTCCAATAGGTCTTCTGTATTGAGTTACATCAACCACCATTATCATCTTTAAAAAGCTTCAATTTTTCCTCTATTGGTGTTAAAATTAGTTTGCATGCTTCCATCTTGAACTTTTTCAAAATATCTTGTGCATATTTTTGTTAAGAAATAAATATACCTTTATCTGTTTACTTAACTTCAATGCCAAGAAAATAAGTAATCAAACGAAGATCTATCATCTCAAATTGAGCATTCATGGCCTCCCTAAATTCTTCTAATAATTTAGAATTGTTGTTGGTGAATATTAAGTCATCCACATATAAGTAAATAATTGTGATATCTCCATCCTTGTTGGTTTTGATATACAAAGCATGCTCATACGAACACCTCTAAAATCCATTATTCAGAAAGTAGGTATTAATATGGGTGTACCATACTTGTGGTGCTTACTTAATCCATATAGTTCCTACTTCAATTTGTAAAATTTATCTTTATCTCCTTGTTTGACAAAGCTTGATGGTCACTTAATAATATTCTTCTTTAAGTACACCATTTAAGGATGCTGACTTGACATCCATTTGAAATATTTTCCAATTTCTTTGAGCAACAATAGAAATGATCTTCTGCACATTATCCAATCTAGCAACTAGGGCAAATACTTCAAAATAATCAATACCAGGCTTTTGTTTGTATCCTTTTGCTACTAACCTTGTTTTAAAACGTTCCACTTCTTTTTTAGGTTTGTACTTTGTCTTATATACCCATTTGACTATGATTGGTTTCTTTCCTTACGAAAGAGTAGCTAGCTTCCATGCATTGTTCTTCTCAATTGCTTTAATCTAACAATCTTTGTTAATTGCTTTCTCATATGTTATTGGATCACAATATACAAAGAAAGCATAGTAGGTAACATCTTCATTATCATCATCAAGATCATCATCTTTGCCAATTTCATAATCTTGTAAATAAGTAGGCAGAAGACATGCTCGTTGTGGATATCTAAGTGGTGATGTTGGAGGAGAAGTTGACTCTTTAAATCTTTCTGTTGAAGTTGGCTCATCATTAGGAGCTTGTTTAATTCTTTGATTAAGTGGTTCTACATAATTAATTACTATTATTGATACTGATGATGATCCTTTTTCATTGTCTGACCAATCCCATACTTCATCTTCATCAAATGTAACATGTTGAGTAATAATTACCTTTTACTTGATTGGATTATACAGCTTGTAACCCTTTGTTTCTTAACTATAGCTGATAAAATGCATTTTTCTGCCTCATCATCAAGTTTCTTTCTCAATTCTCCAAGTACATGTGTATATGCAATACAACCGAATACCCTCAACTGACTGAGGTTTATTCTTTCGCTCTATACTTCTTTTAGTGTTTTATCATGAACACTTTTAACTAGACACCTATTTAAAATATAAACAACACATGCCACAACTTCTACCCAAAACATTTTAGGCATCTTTTTATAATGCAACATACTTCTTACCATTTCCATTATAGTTTTGTTTTTCCTTTTTGCCACTCCATTTTGTTAAGGAGTATATCTATCTGTCGATTGATTTATTCCTTTCTTCCTCAAAAAATCATCACAAATAATGTACTTTATACCTCTATCAGTTTTTAAAACTTTAAGAGCATGGTCACTTTGTTTTTTGATGTATGCCATAAAATTCTTGAGTTTTTTGCATGCTTCAAACTTTTGGTTAAGACATAAACCCATGTATTTCTACTGAAATCATCAATGAAAGTAATAGAGTATTTATTACCTCCAATTGAAGGAGCATCCACATATCATAAGTCTGAATGCACTAGCTCAATTGGACTCTTAGCTCTCCACGGTTGTCCTTTAGGAAATGAATCCTGATGTATCTTTCCCATGATGTAAGCGTAACATAGTTAGTCAGGAAGTTTAATTACATGTAAGCTAATAACCCATTTTATCAGCTAAGAATTCAATGCTTCCAAAGTTGAAGTGCCCAAGTTGCATGTGCCAACTCATCTGTGATTGCAATATTGCAACACAAGAAGGTATCATACTTGACATCCATCGAAAATAAATGATTTTTTGACATATTCAATTTTGCTATTAAGCCCATATTTACATCACTAATTGTGCATCCTTGCTTGTTAAAATGCAAATCATAGTCTTTCTCTGCCAGTTGTCCCATGCTCAAAAGATCTTGACAAATACTTGGTGACTAAAATACATCAAAAATAAAATTCAGTGATCCATCCTTACGTTTGATGACATTCTTTCCTTTTCCCAAAACTTCAATTGTTGAATTGTCTCCAACTTTGATCGATGTTCGAAAGTTCTCGTTCAATTCAGAAAATACCTCCTTTTTTCACTTAGATGATTACTACAACTAGTGTCCAATAACCATTGATAGTCATTGTTATCAATAATTGTATAACTAGTCATTAGCACAGTTTTTGTACTATCATCATTTTCAACCACTTTAGCATAATTCTTTCTATCATTTTCTACTTTATCACAACACTCTACTAGAGTGACCATATTTCTTACAATTATGATATTGAATATGTGACTTGCACTCAAACTGAAGATGTCAATGCTTCTTGCATTTATAGGACTACCTAGTTGTTTTATTTTGAAATGAATTACATCTTTTTTTTATTAGAACTGGCTTTGAAGTTCGTTCCTCCCTCATTTCTTGAAGTTTGACCTCTAGTATAAGCTAGGCAAGGAGAATAATGCGGCCGATGCATTATCAGGAATGGCTGGTAGTCCACACCTTGATGCAATTTCTATTTCTCAAATTTCATTATGGGATGACATCAAAAATGCAGCAAAAGATGAATATTACATACAGAAAATTGAGAAATTAGCTACTCAAAGTCCTGGACAACCTTATAATTGACATAATGGCTTGCTTTGCTATAAGAATAGAGTTGTAGTGCTGCCCAGCTCATCATTACTACATCAACTTCTAAACGAATTTCACGACTCACCAATTGGTGGACAGTCAGGGGTTCTACAAACTTATAAACATTTGGCACAATAGTTTTATTGGCCTTTTATGCACAAATTCATAACGAATTATGTAGCTGCTTATAAGGTATGTCAATGAACTAAAATTGAAAATTTTTCACCTACTGGTCTTCTTCAACCGTTACCAATTCTATGCCAACTTTGGGATGATGTTATAATGGATTTTATTGACGGATTGCCAACATTCAATGGGAAGAATTCAATTTTGGTGGTAGTTGATAGGTTGAGTAAATCTGTCCATTTTGTGTTACTTACTCATCCTTATACAACAAAAATTGTAGCAAGGAAGTTCATTGATATAGTTGTGAAGCTTCATGGTTTGCCCAAGATGATTATTTCCAATCGAGATCCAATTTTTACCAATTGATTTTGGCAGGAATTTTTCAAAATGTCAGGCACTCAATTGAAGATGAGTTCAGCCTATCATCCGTAGGCCGATGGACAAACGTAGGTAGTAACAGATGTCTTGAACAGTATTTGCGTAGTTTTGTGTATCAACAACCTCGCAAGTGACTCTCTTTCCTCCCTTCGTTGAACACTGGTACAATACCACATATCATGCCTCTACCTGTATGAGCCCTTTCCAAGCTCTTTACGGCTGCCCTCCTCCAACAATTCCTAATTATATTGCTGGGCAATGCCCTGTCAATGAAGTAAATCATAATTTGATAGCACGAGATGAGTTGTTAAAGCAACTCAAAATCAACCTTCATGTCACAAATAATCGGATGAAACAACAAGTGGATTCTAAGCACAGAGATATTGAATTTTAGGTTGGTGATCTGGTATTCCTTAAGTTAAACCCTTAACGTCAACAATCTGTGTTCCGACGGGCTTACCACAAGCTTCCAATTAGTTTTTATGGTCCTTACCCTGTTGCTGGGAAGACTGGCCGTGTCACTTACAAATTACACCTTCCACCGAGTTCACGTATTCACCCTGTCTTCCACGTATCACTGCTTAAAAAGAAAGTGGGTATTGAGATTGCCGCTAGTTCGGACCTTCCACCTATGACTGACGATGGAACTGTGATAATGGAACCTGAAACTATCTTAGAAACTCGTTGGATTTGGCGTGGATCGAAATTCATTGAGCAGGTGCTGGTCAAATGGAAGAAGTTATCTTGTGAAGAGGCCACGTGGGAGGATTTGCAGCTGGTCAAGGATTAGTTTCCTATTTTCAACCTTGAGGACAAGGTTACTGTCAAAGAGAAGGTTATTGTTGCGCCACGATGTTCCCTTCGTTTGCCCAAGCCCAATTACATATATCGTGTTTGAGCCTTTACGTCCACTTAATATGCACATGGATAGAAGCTTGCTACGTGGTTGTTTGATATTTCATTCTGTTTTGACATTCCATCCATTTTGGTTTTCTGATATTATATTTTGATTTTATTTGATCTTGTTATGATCATGAGTTGTTATTATCCTAATCTTTAGGAGGAGTTATTAAATTCCACTTGTATATCCATTCAAAAAAAAATTCCACTCGTATATAAGCAGTGTGATGCTATCAAATAGAGAAGCTTATTCCCATCTAAATTGTTGCAGTTCTTTTCTCATCCTAAGTAGATTAATCAATTATATAGCTTTGACTGGACCTACCAACAACATGAAATATGCTCTATTCTATTTTTTTAACAAAAAAAAAACTCTATTCTAACCCCAATGCATTAATGCAACACTTGGAGATCGAAGAAATCATTATTAGTTTGTATCTTACGACTAATTAGTTGATTGTAATTTACTTATGAGATTATTCATTTGTTTAATAAATATTTTTTAATTATATTTATTTTAATATTAGAATAAAACTTTTAAAATATTTATTTTAAAATTAAAAAATTATGATAAATTGTATCAAATATCTTGAAATATGAGCAAAAGATTAATGTATCTCTTATTTTTTACTTTGTAATACTAGATATCACCATTTATAAAAATATATTCCTATTTAACTCAATCAGTAAAAAAAATTTATGTTGAGTTATTAGTTTTAAAAAAAATTAAAATTTTTTTCCTGAAAATTTGTATAAGTGTTGGCACCGTTGGTAAAATTTTAAAAAGTATTTAATAGGAAAATTATTCCGTATAATTTTGTAAAAGCTATATATAATATGAATATGAAAGAAATTAAAATAAATAACAGTGTAAATAATCTAGAATTTGTATGCATTTTTTATCGAACAGCTTTCTAAAAAATTGTTTCATTCATATTTAATAAAATATTTATATATCATACGCTTAATTTTTACTTGGGGATTTCAATCAAAATCCTGCGAATTAAAAAGTAAGATAATATTAATATGTAGAGGATTAAACAGTATATTAACTGAAAAGTGGAACGAAAACGAAGGCAATTTGCATAATTAAAGGAGAGAAGTCGCACAGAATTGGACAACTCAGTAACTGAGCTGTAAATGAACTCTGACGCACATGAGTGTTGAGTTTGGCTCCTTTGTTGTCCCATATTAGTTGGGGACAACAAATGGGCAAGGGCTTTTACCTATATAAGGAGGATGCTACCTCCTTGTTAAATGCACCAACCAAA
>JANKOD010000007.1:20676658-20692024 GCA_026284645.1 Erythroxylum acuminatum | reverse complement strand
CCCAAGGATATTAGAATATCATATTGGATGGATAAAAATTAGAAAATTGACTGACTCAGGAAAGTAACACTTAACCTTCTCGCTTATTCTATATGCTTATACTATGTATAGTGAGGATAATGTACAACTTCAAGTATGGAGAGGGGGTTAACAATTTTTAACGATTTCTTAAGCTTATTATAATCTTTGTTATAAAATTTTATGAACTGATATCTTGATTTAATTGAAGTTTATCCATCAATACCGTATTTCATTATTGAATATTGATTTGAATTGGTATGCAAAAGGATGATAGTTAGAATTAAATGGGCTTTTACTAGTCAAATTTTTAGTATTCATTGAAATAATCAAGTTGAATGAAAATTACGTGCTATTTACATATAAACCCATCTTTTTCATGAACTTTTAAGCTTAAGAGCAAAATTTCAAAAAAATTTAAGCTCTATTATTTCTTTCATATATGTTATCTTGTATAGTTGAATGATTCTAAAACTTGTTTCTATTATACATATTGAGACCATATTTGTTAAATTAGAAGCATTGAAGTGATAAAGACACTTAGATTTAATAATTTGGTCTTAGATTTAATAATTTGTTTTAGCCTATTTTTTTGATAATTGCTTTACCTTAAAATTATCTTTAGGAATAACCAAGTTGACCCTTAGTCTTTTTCATTAATTATAGCCCAATTATTAACCTTAATTCTATTTTTCTTTAAAGCCATTTGTTTTGAATCTTAAAAGTTATTTGCATTACGTGCTTATTTAAAACTTGAAAATCTTGAAAGGTACATTATTTCTTTAATTGTGGTATTGAATGCTCGAGATTCTTTTATTTTTTTAAAAAAGCATAGAAAAAAAAAGAAAAGTATATGGTACCATTGGATTTATAAGGAAAGGACATGTGTCTATTGTAAACAAGTTTTATGCAATATTCTCTTAGGTAAATTCCCTTCAATTTACCCTTTTGTTATCTCAATCATACCTAGCCTAAGTCCCATTACAACTCTGTAAATTCCTTTTGATTTTTTTTAGATTACACAAATTATAGAGATATGATAATATTGCAAGCCTATGATAAAAGTTCTACTATGCATCGATTAAGAGTTTGATATTTTTCACCCTAAACATTTGAGTGCATTAAGTAAAATCTTAATGAGGGTATAAAGATTTATAATTTTAATTTTAACACGCTTATTGATGTGATTATTATATGGACTTAGGAAGTTAATTTTAGGATAATTTGATTCTAATTGTATGTTAATTTGATTAATATGAAAGGATTTCGACATGCTCCTTCTGTTGTTACTGAAACGAGTACAAGATAATCAATTTGATCAGAGTAAAGGTGTAGAATGTCAAAGTCATCAAATACACATCATCTAAACTTGGTTTCAACTTCTGATTGAATTACCTTCCCCACCATTGATTATCTAAATGTACAGCATGAATAGGACCTACTATTTTTTGTTTTTTGCTTCTTTGAGAATAAATGTGGTTCATTTTTGGATCATGTAACCTGTTAAGATGTGCTTAATTTGTGACACAAGGAATTGAGTGTCTATATGCTGTCAAATTTGACAGCTGAAAGAATCAAAACCATGGCATGATTACATGGCCAGACAAGTATAGATGATGCATATGCTGGCTACGCTCCGACGTGATGTACCCCCCCTGTGGGTTGTTGCATCCTCTCAGCATTACAACCAGACATAGGGTGCTTACATGCACCCCTCTCCAGATGCTCAAGGAAATCCATCACTACCAGATCAGTCCATGGAGCACCAAGCGGAGCTTCAGCTGCAATCCATCCCAGGTGACCACCCTTAGGTGTAACTATCAGCATGCAGTTTGGATTTCTCTGACATAAATGCAAGGGAGATGACTAGTAAGAGCTGAGCAAGACAAGAAGCAAGCCATTTCAAGCATACATAGCATAACAAATTATTTTGTAGACAATCATATACTCCACGTCTGAAGAAATCCTCAATTCTCACCCAATATCAAGTAATCTAAGAAAAAATAAATTATTTCTGAAGAATTAATAGGATAAGCATGTAATAAGCACGTCAGGATGCATGACAATGACAAGTGTTCTAGTAGCCAAAAAGTTGAGAGGAACTTGAACAGGAAGATGGATAAGTCGCAGAAAAGTAAATGGCCTGCCTTGTAGGACTTGTATCTTCATTATGCAACTTTGAAATGCTACCATACTAGTGTAGGTTACAGAAAGTGCAATGAGCATCTATTTCCTCTTCGGAAGTGGGAAGCAGGCATGGTAATCTAATTACCTTATACATATCGCTGTAAATTGCTAGTTATTGACAGAGTTGACCTTTTGTTTGAATCAGTACTACGTTCAGTTGATAGTTCTTGATAATTCTTAGTACTGAATCTGTATTCTACTTGTTTAAAGTTGGTTTTTGTATCCCTTGGGTGATGATGGACAATGCCTATATCGAGTTGTAGAGCCTCGTGGCTCTTTGTTTTCTACTTATATTATCATTTACCAAAAGCAAAACACTGTTGAGCATCTGAACCATCGGTACAGTTGGTTGGAGGTTTCAATTTAAGACACGTTTTTAAAACATAATTTAAGGTCTCATTGATACACCTAAAAATATTATCAGGCCCAACGAGGCCCATCCTACCAAATCATTCCTCAACAGACTTCAAGATCTCAAGACGTGTTTATGCCCGTACAAGCCTATACTGAAATAGGGGCATGTCACATCATCATTATTATTCTTTTGAGCCCAAGACTTAAAACATCGGAAGATATATGCCGAAAACACTTGTAGCACTTTTTGCAGGCTCCCCGACTTAGCACTAAGAGCTAAGATCGGATCCACAAGTTTGTCCGTCAAACCCAACATGTACTGTGCCATTGCAGACCTGAGCTTATATCAATTGGTGATGCCGTGAGAAATTGAATATGTAAAAATTTAGCTCAAAATCAGTCAATACTGAAGATGTTAATCAATTTGCGGGAGCAGATCAGACAGCTCACAGACTTAATGAAACAAGTAGCCGCGAAGAGAGGCCACAATACAGACATCCTAAGTACAAACTCAGCTGACAGAACCCCGCACGAATTCCACACCCATTCCTAAAACTTATTCATTTGTATGGAGGTTCAAATGTTATTAAGTGCGAGGCCTTTTGTCTACACTCATTCCTAAAGGATTTATTCCCAACTCAAGTCTCGCCGTAAGTCCGATTTTACAAGCAACAAGCGCATATTAAAGGATTCCCCCAACTTTGTTCCATGTGGTGCAAAAACAGGGTGAATCCCTTGGACATTATGGTGTGTAAAAGAAGCCACGCAAATACCATACCTTAATTTTGCGATATCCATCATTGAACTCAAGGAAGGTTTGTGCATCAACTGATGTACAAGTCCCTCGTGGATAAAGCGCATAGAGTTGAAGAAATTTAAGAATGAATGTGAAGGTTCATTAACTTGGAAAAGGCAGGAATACTCCCTAAACAAGTCCAATCGTATGCATATCGACATCGAGGAAAGGGAACCATAGAAGAGCTTAATATGATATCTCTATACAGCACACTGACACGAGAACTGAGAGAACAAGAAGCGGGCAAAGGTCACATCAACCTATTATGTCCAAGATAAGAATATGTTGCAACTACCAAGACCACTTCCACCTTGACACAAGAAACACGGACAAATATT
This sequence comes from Erythroxylum acuminatum, assembly GCA_026284645.1. Classification (NCBI taxonomy): domain Eukaryota; kingdom Viridiplantae; phylum Streptophyta; class Magnoliopsida; order Malpighiales; family Erythroxylaceae; genus Erythroxylum; species Erythroxylum acuminatum. The sequence goes on along the minus strand of JANKOD010000007.1, from coordinate 20,688,331 downwards.
GTCGGTTCCACAAAGACTATGGGCATAACACTACTGACTAACAGGATTCGTGAATAAGAATTGATGACATGATCCAATTATGTCAATTTCTTACAAGGGACGAATTGAAATCCAATCGAGCTTCGTTCATGTTGCCTAAATTCAATTCTGAGATCCTCCAAAAATCCAATGCAAGCCCGATTCCAACCCGACTTGACCTATAAAGCAACTGGATGAAGCACCAGTCAAAAAGAAGAGCTCACCTGCCACCAACAGAAGAGCTCGCCAACGGACAGAAACTAACCCAAGAAAGCACAATCTCACCTGCCACCAACAGAAGAGCTTGCAACGGACAGAAACTAACCCAAAAAAGCACAATCTCCATCATTCAAAACAGCACAAAGTAAGGGAGCAAAGAAATCAAATCTCTAAGAGTAGTCCTAGAAACACCCTATATACTCTCCTATCAAATCAAAGACAATGAGTAAGGAGAAGAGAGCTGTGGAAGGGAAGATCAGACTGTCAGTAGATCTCCTAATGTCAAATAAGAGAAGGGGAAAGAGCAAAATCATGCAACGACTGTGTGCTGGGGCCAAAAAATGGAAAAGAAAAAGCAGGTTCTTATAAAAGAAGTTAGAGTCATGAAACATATAATGGGACGGCAGCACGAGAGAATAGAAGGGAAAGGATGAACAGTATAGTTCTAGGATTTAGTAAAATTCAATATATATGTCGGAATTTGATCGAAATTTTTTTTAAAAATTAATTTTCTATTAACTCAAATTGAATCCTCTGACTTCAGTTTGGACTTGGCCGGACCCTGGCTCAAATACTAATCCTAAGTTAAAGGCACGAGCACGAAGAAAGGGAGAGGCCATGCCCACAAGCTCAACACATCACCTAGAGTTGAGTCATAAATATGATTATAAGCGGTGAGATGAAGATAAGCAAGAAACAAATCCCTCGAGTCATCCCAAAAGCTATAAATCTAGCAGAATACTCAAAAGGCAAGCGAAAAAGAAGTATGAACATATAATTTCTTAGGAGGAAGAGCCAATGTCTAACCCTAACACATAGTATTGAGTGTTTTATTAGGAGTCTATTAGAGGAGTATTTATTTTTAGTAGAAGTCTATTATTTCCCTATTATTTCTGCACTAGTTTCTGTTATAGTTATGTTAATAAAAACAGCTTGAATAGGGGTCTTTCTAAGAGTCCTAAAATAGCTTAAATAGGAGTCTTTTTAGGAGTCCTAGTTTAGGTGGAACTTTTATGTTTCTTTGCCTATATAACGTTATTACCTTATGCAATAAAGCAAGGAAGAAGTTATCATAAAAATTAGCTAATTAGGAGTCGAGTAATTTTGCCAATCTTGGCAGACCTTGTCTTTGACAAGTGCTGCATCATCAAAAATAGGTTCTGCAAGGAAGGGAACCAACGTAAATAAGGGGAAAGAGATTAACTTTTCTGAGAATCGTCCTTACACTCGATCCCAAGCACAGGCACATAACAATCATGTATGCCAATGTCTTCACAGACAGAGTGAACGTAACTTGTAAAGAAAGTATACACATCTTTTGTCCGGTCTAAAGGGTCAAATGGGATGATTTCTGCATTAGCATCAACAAGACTTTCTGGTTCAATTCACAACAGCATCACTTAGATAAGGACGGTGTATATACATTTATGGAGTAGCTACATTAGTTGATTGTAAAATCTATGAAGATAACAACACAGTATCCAACTTACTTCGGGAGCTGAGCACCTGGAACGCCGAAACTAGTCCTGACGATGATGCAGCAGCATTATAGGAAACACTCAAACAAGCAACATGAAGCAAATTGCTTAAGATCCTTTTCTTTTTTTACCTGTCATTGCTGGGCTAACATGTGAAGGTAATCTAATCTTGAGAATGCTGCCTACTATTTTCACTGGAATCCGATGAAATGCCTTGCTCGATCCGCTGCACGAATAAGAGGAGGAAAGAATTAGAGAACATAATAGACTGGATTAGAACAGCAAAAGAAGGATATCAATGACACAGATATGAGCATACAAGAACAAAATAAATTTACCTGGAGAAGATAACCATGCAGCCAATCTAGTGTTTGAGGGAATGTTGTTGCTGAGATATTGACAACTGTTAGACCCTGATCATCCAAAAGAATGAATTGTAGGGATGATTACAGAATGAGAAGGTTCACAGAGACTTATGAATTACAAACTGAAATAATTGCAAATTGTGACAGGTATTCCCACAAGTATGGAGAAAGTAATGATACTAAGACAAAACGCATATACTTTCTGCTCAATTTGTTGGAAGTCTGCAGATATACATAACCCGAAATCAATCCGTGTTCTAATGTATATCATTACTTTACTAAGCTAACAGAAGGATAAGAGATGCTGAGATGAATAATACAATAAGCAAACCTGAGACTCAAAAGAGCACAGATAATCCTGAATTGTTTTCAAATTGGCAATCAACCTCTCCTTGCTTTTGACTTTGCACTTGTCATTAAGCATACGCGTTGAGGTCCACTCCTCGAGTAAAGCCTGCACCGGAAAAATGAAAAAATTAAGGAGAAAGAGAAACCTGAGCTTAAGCTTTGGCCACGCTGAATAAAAAAGAAACCAACCTTATGATCAAACTCAGCCATCTTTAGAGCTATGGGTATGATTATTGGTTCTGCACCATATTTTCCTTTCTTCATTGGATAATTCCAATTTCCTGATGGATGTTCAACAGGTTCACCTGCATGATCAGGAAGCACCAATGACCTGATCAATGTTAAGAGAAGGAAGTTTTAAAAGAAAAATTGCACCTGAACATCACCCTCTCTGCAGATTTCCCAAAAATTTCAACACATGCTACTCTATCTGTAGCCTGTCAAGCAGATTATTGAAAATATCCCTGGAATCCTTAGTAAGGCTAACCTTTATGTCTGCAAGTACCTGTGGCTCTATCAATAGTTTCCTGGGAATCCAGAAATTTGTTCATTTGATCTCCAGATATCCCTTCTGAGCTTAAATGAGTATCAGCTAAATTGCCATTTTCATCACCAGGTACACCAACACTTGTAGAATTAATATCGACTTGTGTAGAAGGATCATCACCAACTGTGATGAGAGATACCAGGCTTTTCTCTTTATTCATTTCTGACTTGTTAGATGGTGACTGATTTACCTCATCCATTAGATAAATGCTCGGGTCCAAATGTATTCCCTATCATTTCCAAGAGAAAATGTAAATCAGTCAAAAAAAATAGAGCAACATTACCATATTTATCTGAACTCTGTTGAGCAAGATATGGTGAACTGACAGCATTTAATTTTCACAACACAAAATACTAGATCAGTGCTACACTATGGTCATCGTAAGAAATGCATCTGAAGGTTCTGTTCCTGTTGTTTCTAGGCTCGGCGCTCGCATTTCAAGTATATGTCACAAATTCTCATAAAAGCAAACGTGATGTGCCAATGGTGGTAAGAGCAAGGAAAAACCATGTTCAAACCTCAATTATAATCGGCTTTCCATCTTTCATAGCTTTCTTTAGATCACCAGCCAAACCTAGGAGGGAAACATTACTTCTCTAATTAAAGAGACAAAGAACAACAAACTTATTTGATGATATGTTCCAATAACGCAAAGAAATAGAAGAAAAGAGGTTTCTTTGCAAGGTAGACTGCAAATTGGTGGACTACCTTTGCGAACAACTCTGCATTCTCTACAGAATTCAGTTATTAACTCCTCGGAGGAGCTGAAATCCCGTTCCCATACAGGATTAGATGCCAATGGTGCACTATTTTAGACAGGAAACATCAAGCAGTTTAGAATAATTCACCAAACATAAGGCTCTGGTATCACAATGTGCTAAGATATTGTCAAGAGGCTTCATGTTCCAAATCCAAGTAAAGAGAATGCAGAAAAGAGAAAGACTATATACTCCAGACTGCAGGCAAAATCTTCTCATTTGCAATAACAAACTCTTCCTGGATTTTTTGGTACACTTCTATTGTAAAGTTCTTGAATTTAAAACAATGAATTCATAGGGTTGGATGTGAAATAATTCACGGAACACATACATACTCTGTTGATGTCCGTAACAGTTCATACACCATTTCTGTCTGTCGGAACAGAAAAAATAAGGCATCAGAACACAATCCCAGATGTGTTTTCATAGCAGAAAAACCTCTAAAGTTATGTGAAAGAAAAAACCTGCAAGACATTAGGCAAGTTCAGCCTTTGTGCGAGTTGAGTTGCAATGGTAGACTTCCCAACACAGGCAGTTCCACAGACAAGAATCACCAAAGGCACTCTTTGGTGATGAAATCTTAGAAAAAAGGTGAGAACCGGTACAAATTATCAATAATTAATCATTGAAGTAGTATAAATTGTCAGTAGAAACCAATATATAAACAATTTTTGACCTTGTCATCATCTTGTAACGATTGATGTACTCTTCACCGTAACCCCTCCGCGCCATAAGCTATCAATAGACAAATCTTTTTCAGATTTTGTTACAGTAACACAGAAAGCAGAAACACAAGTTTTTCCCAAATTAGTAGGAAACTTCAGCAGTCGATTTTCAATAGGCAATTCAAATTATAACATATAAGAAAAAGGAAACAATTCATGCCTTGAATAGGTTTGCTTCCAAATCAGATTGAGACCTGTCAAAAGAAATGCAATTAACGGACATTTATCGGAAGATTTTATGAAAGGACCAAGAGCAGAGAAGGCCATACACGTCGAGAAGGCTATTATCCACCAACAGCTTCTTAAGTTCAAGTGCAATCTTGACAGCTACATGATTTCTCATCTGATGATCATCCAATCAGCGAAAAACATATAACAAAAACCTTCTAAGACTAACCTTATTCGACCCCTTTTTAATATAAAGTTTAAACCTTGGTGACAGTCAACATTCTGCTAAGCAGAAATCTGGACAGAACGTAGTAATGATCGGCGTTATCACCCAACCACACCTTTACCTGTCAAACCAACACCAAGCCATTAAGAACAATGGCGGTCTGTTTGTAATCTAACATAATTACAAGCAAAATAATGACCCAATAAAGTGAATAGAGATCCCCCCAAAAGACCTTGACAAAATCGTATTTGGAGGAGGCATTGCGGGAAGAGAAACTGATGCCAGGACAAGACGCAATCTTGGAGTGATCGGAGCACCCTCCTTCATCTTCTTCTTCACCATCTTTAATCCCGACGATGTCACCGAGGTGGGTATCTGATATTGCTGCAAATCCATCGTCTTTTGTCATCTTCCAAATTCTGTGTCACACACTCAGTTCGTCATCTTCACCTTTATTAAACTTCTTAACTAAAATTTTGGAGTACTAGTTAGTGTAAACTATTAATAACTAATGATCTGTTTTGTTTACTAAATTAGTAAGATTTCAATAAAAAGGTAACCACGTCATTGTCTAATTCTGACAGCAACTTGCCCGACGTCAGATACGAAGAACAGAACAGTAGATGATGATAACATCCTCTGTACTGCTTTAGCTTTACTAAGTTTCAATGTCTGAACCAGTTATTTCTGTCTCATTAGAAGAAGAAGTAAATAAGAACTGTTAATAGGATTCGTTTACAGTGCAGCCATTTTCGCTTTTCACTTTCGGGAAACACATTCCTGAAACGGGTATTGGCAAGAACTGGTGTATATTCGTCCTGGAAAATTTATGGCGTGAGTTGCTTGGAGAAATGTATATTCACCCTGGAAAATTTCAGAATCCAACTCCAGAAACTTCAAAATCAACCCTGGTCGCAGATCAAGAACAAGATTTGCACCTGTAAAGGATTGAACAAGTTCTGAAAGTTGTCGATAATCGTAAACTGTCTTCCTCTTCCATTTTTTTCAAGATCAATCCCTGGGAGTCCTGAACAAAGAATTTTCCCTTACAGCTTCAGGATCTTTAAAAATGGCTCCAACACTCTTATTTCACAATTCACAACTAATTGTTTTAAATTGAATTGTATTATGAATGGTTGACTTATTAAATAATTTATAAGTGTATGGATAATTTATTTAGTTGGCACCAAAATATAATGATTACAGAAAGTAATTATTCAAAAAAAATATTTATAAGTATATTTATCTAAAATTTGTATACATATGTCCTATTATGTTCAAATAATTTGGAATTAAAAGATTAATGTAATTTCAATTTTTAACTTCAAATTTTTAATTTGGATAAAATACATTTATCTCTGGTAATTTAAGAAATATTAGAAAAATCCTCTAATTTTTTAAATTTATGGAAAAAAATTATTCTAATTTTTAACTTTTTAAAAAATCTTTCTCTTAAATTTTGGCTAAAAGCATTGGACGTAAATTAATCAAATATTATTAATATGATAACTCAAATCAGTTCTTAATTCCGAACCAATTAAATTTGATACAAATTAATAATATAAGATAATTATGATAAATTATTAATTTAATTAGTTCATTTCAAGTTTAAGAGTGAAATTGAATTAATTGTCAAATAAATTATATTTGATTTGATTATTCTATATTTGATGTTTCGTAGGTATTTTTAAATTGAAATCTAAAAGAGAAGCTTTTCTGAAAAAAAAAAAGAAATGGTAATTTTTCTCGGTAATTTTAAAGATAGGGAGGTTTTTAATATTTCTTAAATTACAAGAAAGGTTTGTATCTTTTACCCTTTTAACTTTTTTTATTATATTCCCTTATAAACAAAACTAAAATTTGTAAATTTTCATAATTAAATGGATATATATGGTGCACTCTTATATTAAATTATTTAATAAAGGTAAGATATACGTCAAGTATTAAATTCAATAAACAATGTTTATAATATGTTTAGTTTTAAAATTAAAAGTTATGAACACCTTAATATTACTTCATAATATCAAAAATTATCACGATGTTAGTCTTAATATAATAGATAGATTCTTATGATACTTTAGGATTGGGTCTCATATTTTGAACTTGAATTCAAACAAGAAATATCCTTAATTATATCTCTCTAAATTAGGTTTAAAAAGTCCAAGATGTGTTATTTTTCATCTTCATAGGTTCTATTTTTTTTTTAATTTACAATTTATTCTTATGCATATGCAGAAACATATTAATAACTAAATAACAACAAATAAAAAAGTTTGTTAAGAACCCCTAAAATTTACTAATAATTAAAAATTATTAATTATTATACAAAAATTAAGATACTTCGTTCTCCTTAATCTGATTAAATTAGTAAAAGTTAATGATTAAAAAATCAACCAGTGCGACTAGTTTAATCGTAAATACTTTGAACAGTCTAACTTTCCAATTCAGTTTTCAACTTTATAGTTCGATTAATTTAGCAATTCTTGTTATTAAAATTCAATCAATTTGTTAATTAATCGGTCAATTTTAGAAAATTAATAAGTTCTTATATACTAAAATAAATCAATTAATTTTTATTTAATAATCTATTTTTCAATTAAACTTTAAATTCTTCCGTAAGTGAGAACAATCTTTTTCAATCATATCTCACAATTTTTAATTTGCTAAAAGTCACATTTAGCTAAATCCCATTAAATACTAGATAATAAAAATTTTCGAGTATAACTAGATTATTCGAAATTTACCTATTAATAATAACATCATATTTAGAAACACTTTGTATATTATTTAGAAAATTTGAAAAGTAATGTTCTTAGTGGAATATCATAGCCTAATAGGGGGTTAGGGTTAGGGTTTTATCATCTTATGACCTAAATTCAATATGGATTAAAACTTCATACCTAACCCACCTAATGAGAATTGGCAAATAACAATCTATATCTTGTGATTTTAGGAAATCCAATGAAGTTCTCCATAAACGTTGATTTATTTATTATTTACTTAAAAAAGAATTTCAAAAAAATACGCGAAAAGAAAATAATTATGCATGACAAAATATGAAAGAGTCTTATATATATAATATCCTATAATATTACTCTTTTTCATTTGTATGGTAAGTATCATAATCAGTGTGGATTCTCTTCTTTTCCTTTTTTGTAGATGAGAGGACTTCTCAAGATCTCACCTACTCTTGTTTTAAGTTTCAATCTGTTTCTGAGGAATATGTTGCAGATAAACATTAACCTAGCCCTGTCAAGCAGGCAACTTCTGTCTCTTCCAGTTCATCCATGGACTCCAAGCAAACCTGCAAGATCTGCAACAGAAGCTTTGCTAATGGAAAAGCCATGGGAGGCCACATGAGATCTCACTTAGCTAAGCTACCTCTTCCTTCAAAAGGGTCCAAAACAGTTCACCCTCTTCCTCCGCGAGAGCCTGAAAAAAACCCAACTTCAAAGTCTCAGTCTCAGTCTAAGTCTTCGTCTTTATCTTCTTCAAAGAACTATCACCTTGTTCCAAGCAAGGCTCACGTACCACCTAACAATTTATCAAAAACCAGTGTTGGCGATGATGGAGATAACAAAATTGAATATCTGAGGAAGAGGACGTTGTCGAAACGGGTAAGTTCTGTATCCAGTCGGTTTAATGCTGTTGATGATGCAGATGCTGCCTTATGGTTAGTTATGCTTAGTTATGGAAAAGTAAAAGATGTGAAACTAGATATAGACATAGTAGAGCAATATATGAATGCTAAAGCAACAGTACGAAGATTTAACAACAGAACTGATGCAACTCCAGACGATGAATCTTATGATGATGATGACGATACAAGTCTCAAAGAAGATGAAATTCATGTCAAGGAAAGAAAATCTGTACTTCAACTTGGTAAGTACAGATGTGAAACATGTAGGAAATCGTTCAGTTCTTATCAGGCTCTTGGTGGGCACAAAGCAAATCACAGTAAAATCAAAAACCTTGTTACTAGCAAATCAAAACCAAAGGCAAGACGTGAGTATAAAAGCTTCCATAACCAAATGGATGAGTATGAAGAAGAAGAATATTATGATGATGATGATCAAGAGGAGGAAGAAGAAAGTGGGGGAAGATTGTTTAAGTGTCCATATTGCAGCAGAGTTTTTGAGTCAGGTCAAGCACTCGGTGGACATAAGAAGGTGCACTTTTCACCTAATCCTACAAGTTATGGGAAATCTGCTAAGTTCTTTGATCTCAACTTACCAGCCCCAGAAGCTCCTGAAACTGAGGTTACTTTGGCTAAACTTGCAGCATTTCAAGCATGAGAGATTCTCGTGACATTTTCCATCACTTTCTCAGGAATCTGTCGCTTGAAACTAAAACTCCATGACAATCTACAAGCTCGTGAATCAGCACTCGGCCTCTTGAAGTCTTTCTAGATAGAATTAAAGCATTTTTTCGTTCGTGTTTTTGTTATTTCCAATTGCAGAAATTACTTCATTCTATTTATATACATGTATATAACAAAAAATTGCAATCTTCAAATTATTTCTTTACCAAACGGAGATTTGGTTCCATTTTGTTAGTGAAGATTTAATTGGGGGTAGTAATTTTAATGCTGTTTATTTCCATATTTCAGCAATTAGTTTGCATGTTGTCTTAAGTAACGCAACTTTTCTTTTGCCAAAATTTTATTAGATAGATGTATAATATAATGTTTTAAAAACTGAACCGAAATTTTAATGTTTAACGTTCAACCGATATTAGATTGTAGCAAAACCGATCGAAAAGAGTATTTTACCTATCAAAAAAATTTAAAATTTAATTAAAAAATGAGAGTATCAGAGAAAAACTAATCAACTTATTTTAATTTATAAAAACTCATTAGATTAAAACTACCTGATTAATCAAAAAATTATAATTTACAAAAATTGTCTTATTAATTAATAAACTTATCGAAAAATTGATTAGTTTACTAAAAATTTGATTAATCAATTTTTAAAACATTGATATAATCTATCAAATAAAAGAAAATTTTAAATTTTGCTTTTTACCATTATTGTAATTAATAGTTTTATCTACTTTCTCTAGTTTTAAATTTATATTTTTAACCAGATTATGATTTTTATTGCAAGTTGTGTTTTTACTCTTACCTCAATTTCTTATATTTACATTTATCATAATTCATGAGTTTGTGATCTTTCAAATTATTTAGGCTAAAATTACATAATTTATCAGCACTTTTTCCTTCCATTGTTCTTTTATTCTACTTTTCCTCACCTTTGTAATTTTGTAATTTGGATATATTATGGTAGAACAGATTATGACCATGTTTGGCAATCAGCTGATAGTTGATTATATCAGCTGATTTGATCAGCGGATTGCATTAGCTATTTGTTAGAGATGTTTGGTAAAATTAGCTGCTTAGTATTAACTGTTTATGTGTAAAAATAACTTATGAGGACATGACTTTTCCTCCCTAGGGTATGAATATTATATCTTATAAGAATTTAAATTTTAGAAAAGTCATGTTTACCTACACTGTTTCATCATCTATGAAAAATTTATACAACTCTTTCTATTTTCATTTTTAATTAAGGGCAATATTTTATTTCTAACCTGTAACTGCATATAAAAGGTGAAATTGACTTTTAATAGTTAAAATTTTAGCTTATTGATGAAAATGCTCCTACATATGAGAATTTTCATTTTTGGTTGTTTATGTTAAATCAGCTATTGGAAGGGTACTCACCAAACAACTTTTATAGTTGTTTCAAAAGTTACCAAGCGGGGTTGCCTTTCCCTGCTTGGTAACTTAGTATGCTTGTAACTTTCCTCTTATCAAAAAAAAAGTTACCAAATGAGGCCTATATTCTATTATTGTTTTTTTTTACGAACTATTATTGTTGTTATTTTATTTTCTATCGTAATTTGTTTAAAATTATTTTTGGTCACTGTGGGTGTGTCACAATGATTAAAAACCTAACTAATGTCGATCGGTTCAAACTCTTGTTGTTGAAAATTAATTAGTTTATTAATTAATTGGTCAATTTTCGTAAATTAATAAATTCTTATAAATTAAAATATATTAATTAATTTTCAATTAATAATTTATTTTTTAATTAAAATTTAAATTCTTCGATGGATAAGGACAGTTTCTTTCAATTATATTTCAAATTTTAAATTTTATTATATTTTATCATTGTTTAATACCAATTGAGCCTTTTAAACTTTAAACATCTTATCTTACAGATTTAACTTCTGGTCCGGTTTTTAAAAAAAATTGTGAGTAACTGAGTATTTTTGGTGATCACAACTTATATTAATATGTCTTGGGGTTCAAATTCTTTTATAAGTGAGACTGAATTTAACCAAAGAAAAAAATAATCTATTACTTTAAAATTAATTTTTGGTTTCCAGAGTAAAATATTAAAGATTATTTTAATTCAATGTTTATATCTTTAATTTGAGTGGTTTCTCGACAATTTTGTATAATTTTAAGAAGAATAATCAATATTCTTTATAACTCTCAAATTTACATAGTCTCCATGTTAATGTATGATATAAATGTTCGAAACATATCAGGGAAAATAGGTTTGATTAATAAGGTAAGTCTTCACTCGGAATCACTTCTCGGATAGTTTGTATAGTTTGTGTTGATTTAGATAATTATATTATTATTATAAATTAAATACATAATATTAGTATTTTAAAAACATTATATATATGGTTTGGGTAGGTTAACCGGCTTACGTGGCTGCGGTTCAGAGCCTGGCCCAAGACAAATTGGTATTGTCCCCTCTGGACCCTCGTCGAGCAACCCATGGCGACTCGAACTCAGGACCCTCAGG
>JANKOD010000007.1:20664485-20675248 GCA_026284645.1 Erythroxylum acuminatum | reverse complement strand
CTATTATTATTTCTTCTTCTTCTTCTTCTTCTTCTTATTGTTATTATAATTATTATTAATTTTATTCTTCTTCTGCTTCCTCTTGTTATTAATATTCTACTTATTATTATTCTTATTATTATTTATTTTAGTATTTTTATTAAATATATTTTTTGTTATTATTATTAATTTTCTTCTTCTTCCTATTTTTAATATTTTTAATAATATTATTACTATTAAATTTCTTATTATTATTAATAATAAGGATTAAAAAATCTTTAACAAATAACTTTATTCTTGGTATAGCTAAAGACACATTTTGATGATCTTTAACTATTTCTAAAAATTGAGAAATACCTAATCCTAAGATTACGTATTATGATATTTTTGCCTAATCAAACAAAAAATTATTTAAATTTTAAGAATATACCAAGAAATATCATAGAATTCGTATTCCTGTAAACGAAACATGACCTTGATTATTATCACTAAGAAGGCCATAGCTCATTGATGAAAGAATGTTTATAGCTTTTCTTCGCAAAAATTACACTTTAATTTTTAAGATTTGTCTAAACTTAAAATATATGATAATGCTCATATAATTATTATATATTATAAAAATAATTGTAGTTCTCTCTTAAATAAACATAACTATTAATTATCTGAAAATTGAAATAAAAAATAAATTACAAAAAGACTACGTGAAATTAACCAAATATAAAATAAAAACCTATAATTAATTTTTATAAACCAAAATCAATTAATTAGTTTTTCTTTAACAACCTCTTTTTAAAATAAACTTTAAATTAAGGATAATCTTAACCTTTTACTTTTTTCTTTTAATTTCATAATCATCACTTTAATTTTCTATTTTATTAAAAAATACAAGTTGTTTAACAATATTTATATGCCAAATTAAAAATATATGGTGTCCCAAGCACAAAATAGAACAAGAACACTTGAAAATTCCATTCAAAATAAAGTAAAAATCACATATCCTATACCAATCGCCCCACCCTTTTGAAGATAAGAAAAAAAAAGTTAGTAGTAAAAATTGATGATATTAACACTCCCCATTAGGTTTTTCTTCAACACCACACTCGGCAGTAATCAGACGATCCCCACCGTTACTGCCAAAAATGGTTTCCGGCAACTTTCTCTTCGGCTTAGCTTCCTGTAGCATCAAAACCACGTCCCTCATCGACGGCCGGTCCGCCGGATTCCGACAAGTACATAACAAAGCAATCCTAAGCATTTGCATCATTTCCTCCCTCACCGACGGTATTGCAGCTCCCGCATTCTTGTCTAAAACATCATTTATACCATCCTTCGTCTTGATCTTAGACCTAATCCAATCCACAATGCTATTACCGTCTCCAAATTCCGAGTCAACCGATCTCTTACCGCTTAAAATCTCCATTAACACCACCCCGAAGCTATAGATATCACTCTTCTCGTCAACCTGTAGAGTGTAAGCATATTCTGCGAGAGAAATTCATAAACCAAATCAATCATACCATCAAAAGCACAGTGAATAGAAGGATATTAAGAATCATTTCATGAAGGGTCCTGTCAGATTCAGTAACATTCTGTATTTTTAAACTTTCATCACCCTCGTCACACCCAGTCTAAAATTCTGCGGTCGAGACGAACATAATATTACTACAATGACACTTTCATCACCCTCATCACACCCAATTTGAAATTCCCCGGGCGAGACGAACATAATATTACTACAATGACACTATAGGATTCACTTATCTTTGAAAGATGGTTAATTAGTCCTACCCCATATGCTTTATTAAAAGGAAAAGAAGGGAATAAAAGTGAAAAGAGAAGGTATTATCATTATGGGTTGGTATAATATAACTCAAATATTAATACCCGACCCGACAAAACAGTTTTATCATCTTTTCAATGTCAAGTCTTTGACAGATTTGACACTGCAAGTGGACGTTTCAGTCCTCCAACAAAAGGAATATATTATACTTAAAAATGAAAAAGAAGAACTGTTGTTGACCTGGTGCGATGTAGCCGTAAGATCCGGCGATGACAGACATGGACTCATCACTCTGGATCAACTTAGCGACACCGAAATCGGCTACTCTGGCTTCCATCTCACCGTCCAATAGAATATTACTAGGCTTAAGATCACGGTGAACGATCACCGGGTCACAGTCATGGTGGAGATAGCAAATCCCCTGAGCCACACCTAGGGCAATCTTGTACCTCGTAACCCAATCAGAGACTAAGTTCTCTCCCTTGTTTATCCCATGCAATAAATCGTCTAGATTCCCATTAGGCATGTACTCGTAGAGCAGCATCGTGCACTCCCTGTTGCTGCAGCACCCTAACAATCTCACTATGTTCCTGTGCCTCACGTTCCCTAACACGTCCACCTCTGCCAACACCCCTCTCCTCCGTCTGATGCTCTCCTTGTGCTTGCCCCACAGCTTCTTCACCGCTATGATCTCGCCACCTGGCATCTCTGCTTTGTACACCGTCCCTGTGGACCCCATCCCTAGGATCTTATCGCTCATTGACAAGCACTCCAACACATCATCAGCCGTAAAGTTTAACCGCTGAAAAGCGGTTATTTTCCACGGCCCGATCTCGCGGTGGTCGTTCATGAACCTCCGGTTATTGTTTGCGTGGAAACACCTTGTCCCGGCGACGAGCACGAAGAGTCCGATTCCGAACGCCGCCGCTATGATCCACACGATAGCCCCCGCCGTCTTCTTCGGCTGTTGCCGCCGGCGCACTTCTAACTCTCCAGCCTCTAATGCATCGGCGGCGCATGGTCTGAAGAAGATGCCTCCGCACAATCCCTCGTTTCCGGAGAACGACGATGGATGTAGGTTACGGAATATCGAACCAGTGTTCGGGATAGGACCGGTTAGGCGGTTGTAGGACACGTTGAAGGTCTCCAATGTGGTGCAGTTCTCGAAATTGGAGGGAATCGTCCCGGTGAGGAGGTTGTGGGAGAGGTCAACCGCGGTTATCGCCGGCAACGCTGATATCTCCCAGGGGATTATTCCGGTGAGCGAGTTGCTGCTTAAATTTAAGGATAGAAGCTTCTCGCAATGACCAATGTCCCAGGGGATTGTACTGTTGAGAGAGTTTCCTTGCAGTTCGATTCTGTACACACTGCTGCAACCGATAAAGTCGGGGACTTTCCCGACGATTTTGGACATACTGGCGGAGAATATCTGAAGATTCGGTGCATTCCAGATATTTGTTGGAAGAGCGCTGTGGAATGAGTTTCCTGAGATGTTGATGTACTGTAGCTCTGGTGCATTGCCGAGATCTAGAGGGATTGTGCCGGTTAAGTTGTTGTTGCTTATGTCCATGAATGTTAGGTTCTTCAGGAGGCCGAAACCGCTTGGGATTGACTCGTTGAGTTGATTGTTTTGAATTCTAAACCTTGCCAGTGAGGTGCAGTTAGCGAGTGAAGGTGGAATTTTGTCGATGAAGTTGTTAGAGAAGAGTATGAGCTTGAAAAGCTTATTTCCTTGACAAAGATTTGTTGGGATTGGACCAGTAAGCGAGTTGGATGACACATCGAGCCATTGTAATTTTCCGTTGGAGCCCAGTTTTTGCGGGAGAATTCCTGTGAGCGAATTGTCCCACAGTAATAGTGTGTCCATGTTTGGAAGCTCACCAATTCCTTGTGGTATTTCTCCGGTTAATTCATTCTTCATCAGGCTCAATCTGATTAGCTCTTTTAAAGAAGATAAACCTTCTGGAATAATGCCGGATAATCCATTATCTGACAAATCAAAAATCTTCAGAGCTTTTAAGTTCGCAAAACTTACTGGGATTTCGCCTGTTAAATTGTTCGAGAAAAGCAGTAAGTACTCCAGCTTTGTTAAGTTTCCAATTCCTTGAGGGAGCTCACCGGAGAGGCTGCAATTCGAGATGTCCATGTACTGAAGATTAGTTAACAATGCAAACTCCTCCGGTACTCTGCCTGAGAACATGATATTGTATCCAATCTCCAAGTGCTCGAGCTGGCTTAAGAATCCTAATTGTGGTGGCAGTGGCCCTTGAAGTTGATTCCCAGCTAAGTTAAGAAACTTCAATCTCGGAAAAGTCCCATAGCTCATTGGAATCTCTCCATCGAAGTAACTACCACCGAGGTTGAGCTGCTCCAAAAAGTGTAGATAGATCAATTCTTTTGGTAGTGGTCCAGTGAAGCTGTTGCTATATGCGTTGAAGTGTCTCAGGAACTTGAGCTTGGAAATCCCAGGTGGGAAAGTTGAGTTGAAGACGTTATGGCTTATATCAAGTGTCCTAATGTCAGTTAGTTCAAAAATGGTTTGTGGGAATTGACCATCAAACGAATTTCTGCTCAAATTCAGGTGGAGTAAGCTCTTCAAGTTTCGGATTTCCGCTGGAATAATACCTGAGAGATTTCGCTGGGAAAGATTAAGTGATGTGACTTGACCTGTTTTGGGATTGCATTTGACACCAACCCATGAACACCAAATTGGCTCTTGTGAATCAGACTTGGAGAAGCTAGGAGTTAGGTCCCATTCCTGGAATGTGTCATTCGGATCTTTTAACGAGAACTTCAAAGAAAGGAGAGCACGAAGTTGTAGAGGCAAGGCTGTAGCAGAAAGCACTAACCATGGTCTACAGAAGAAAATGAATGCGAAGAGAAAGAAGAGAAAATGAGGTTTCATGGTTACCTAGGATATGGAGATTTTGGTTGAGAGATGAGCAAGGCTAAGAGAGGCAAATTTAAGGGAAGGCTGGTTTTGATGAGCAGAGATGATGATGCTTTTTTTGAGTGCTGAGCACTGAGAGTGTTTCATGATCAATGATTATTTGCTGGAGAAATGAGACATAGAGAGAAAGAAGAGAGGGAAAGAGTAACTACTACTGCCAAGAGTCTCATCTCTTGCTGTTTGGTGTGTTAATAAGCGCCTGTGTCACTCTACACTACACTACAGTTCCACCATCTTTCTCTTTACTGAGTATTTCTCCTTTGTCTGCTCTCCCACATACTTTTGGTTTTCTTGGTTTCTTTTCCCTTCTTTTTGTTTTTACTTTTCATCATTCCTTGTTTGCTTTATCAGATTTTTTAATTTGCTCTTTATAAATTTGGTGTGTAACAGTGTTTGTGTCTCACAGGATCCAAGAAAGTCATTTCAATTTCCCACCAATTTCTCAAGAACCAAACATATTTTTGAAGTGTTTCTCCAACATTCTCCACTGTGGAGTTTCCAGGTGAACCCTGACACAGACTAGCCTCCTGGACCACCATCCCATACATACACTACCTTCTTCTCAGAACACGTATCTCCACAAACCACGAACAGTGCCAATTTTCCTCCTTCCTTAGGCTTAATCATTGTTGAAACACCCTAATTGGGAAATTGTTTTCATCTCACCATTCTTCAAGATTTCAACTTTTGTAAAAAACGAAACCATTTTCATTTACTACCATGTCAAAGCACGCTCATCCTGAATAGGCCAATACAATTATAGCACCTGTAAGAGAATAGTGGCTCGTCAGAACCCATAAGACCCATCTTTGTCATGCTATTTCATGCTCTTTTTTCACCTTGGGATCATAAAATTTTAGCCACTTGTCATAGGTTAGTATAATTCATTCATTCATAACATAGATGTACAGTACAGGACACTGCACAAGACTTATTATATTCTCCAACCAAGATCCTGTGTCATTAATGTCCAATTAATACAGCTTAATGTATACTGTTATCATATCTTGTGAGCCATGCTTTCATTGCCTGGTTTGACTTTGTGAAAAGGATTGAACATGCTTATCATTTACTTTGTTTTGTTATTATCCCTTGTTCAAAGCATTCCTTAAGATAACGACAAAGTTGGCAGGACGTAATCATCTTCTTTTGTATCATCGGTATATTAACTTAGAAGTGAATCATCACAATACATCCGGCCAACATCTTTTCCCCAACTTTTACAATGATTCAATAGTACCGTACATATTTCTTATTTTTGCTTCAAATTTGGCTTATCCAACTTGATATGTTAAGTTGAAAGTTAGTTGGTTATGGTAAAACTTCATTTTTGCTTATTTACTTTATTTGATCTAAACCGATAACACTCGAGATTACGTAAAATTATACTCGAAAGATCCTTGAACAAGCAAAATGCTTGTGTACCATCATTTGGGGTAGGTAAATACATTGGAACTATGATGGTTCCCAAGGCATTTGGTACTATTATGATTGTTAGTACAAGAGCACATGCTTTTTGTACCTTGCAATTTAAGTTTCTAGTATCATTATGCACTTCATTATATCATCCATTATATGAATAATGCATTTCTAGTTTGGGATATAATGTTTTTATATTCACTAAGTAAGCCAACGGGTCGGATCAAGCCGATAACATCCTAAAAACATACGGTTCGAACTCGACTTGTATGTGATCAACAAATTTAATATAATCCGAACAGATGAAAACAAGTGGCTTCTTTTTCAAATATTTTTCTACAATATTATATCTAATTTTTCTATTAAATAAGCAAAAAGCTATCCCTATATTCTCTTTTTATTGAAAAAATAAAAAAGGAAGGGGGCAGAACATAACAGGAAAGGAAAGACACAAAGTGTTTTGGGCAGTCCTAGGAAGAAATGTACTTAACTTGGTATTATACTATACTCGTCTCCGGCGAGGGCATTATAGAAATTTCAATCAAAATAATCTCCTACTTTTGACCTATTTTAAAATATTTTAAATTTTAAAATAAATTAAAAAATATGAAAGAGTGGAGCGAAAGTACCAAAACGTCCATGGTATGAACACAAATTCACTCGTATCGTATGTATGATGTTATCTATAAATTGTCAAAAAGGAGGAGGTGGAGTGGGACACAGTGGGCAGTGACAAAGGTGTGGGACCCAACAATTCAACTTTTTGTCTCCTTAATACCCTTCACTTGGACTTAGCAACAGTAGGCGGTCAATAATACCAATTATTTGAAAAAAGGAATAAAATTGTCTTTTGCTTTTATTTTAATAAATAATAATAACAATTTGAAAGTAACTTGGCACGTGCCTGGTCATGCCTCCTCGCGTGCGAGATGCGCGTGACCCCACAATTAGAAACATGGATGATGATGATGATGACCATCAAAGAAGGAAGGAATGAAGGAGCATGATGAATGATGAGGGCGTGCCCCACTCACGCGTGATTTTGTCCCAATTCCCGCTCTTAAACGCTTATTGCCTTTCTTTTTGACGGTTTTGCCCTTTCTCTTTTTTCTTTTTTTCTTCAATTTTAAAAAATTTAATAATAGTACTTATAATTAATTGATGGAAGTTCTTAATTCGAATGAATTACTAATCTATCTTAAATGCAATTAAGAGAAAAGGACTTGATGTTATTTTAATTTTATAAATTATAAGGAGTGTTTTTATTATTTTAGATTAATTTAAAAAATACTTTATTGTAATTAAAAATTTTAAATTTTTATCATTAAGTTCATATCAAATTAAATAAAATAAAAATTACTATTAAAATTAGATTATGAAAATTTAATTAAAATAATTAATAAGACATAAATTTTAAGATTTATTAGACATTTTAAAATTAGTTTAAATTTTATCTAAAATTAATTTGATCATATTTTTCAAAGTATGTTTTTTCATTAAGTTCATATCAAAGCAACTATAATAAAAATTATTATTAAAATCAAATTACAATTTTATTAAAAAAATTATGAAACATTTTAAATTACTTTTAATGTTATCTTAAATGTATATGATCATATTTTTTTGAAAAAGCAATAAAAAACATTTAATATAAATTTGAGAGATTTGATGTGTACCTTACACACAATAGTTATTGTCCCACCCTAACAAATGTCTTTGTGCCATATCCCACTGTTGAAAAAAAGAGAAGCTGCTTCTATTGTAAGAATGTCAATGGACCAGTCCTAGCTGGCCTAACTATGGGCTAAGTTGTAAGAATGTCAATGGATCTGTAGCGTTCCCTTACCGTAGAGTACCCACCGGAACGTCCGTAGGTCATTCCGGCACATATCCTACGATAAAAGAGAATTACCGACAAACACCACTATACTCCACATGGCATCACAATAAGAAAACAGTAATAAGAAATTGAAACTTTTTAAAAGCCAAACTGTATTCCATTTCATATCATCAAACTCAGTCATTCTCATCCTATGCCAAATTACTATTCTACTATTCCCGTTGAAGGTGGGATATTACAAGACCGGTTCGAGCTGGCCTAATTACAGGCTAGGCTAACCCGTGGCCCGACGGTTGGAATAGATCAGCCCGCGGCCCGACCTAACCACGGGTTGATCGACCCATGGCTCGATTGGCCACAGGCAAGCCGGGTTAACTCGATCCATTTTATAAATTTTTTTAAAAATATAAAAAACGATGTCATTTTTAAAGTAACAGTCGGGCCGTCTACTTTTAACCAGTGGCCCATCCGTAATAGGGTCAACTCGGGCCAAAATCGAGTCGAACAAGCCGGGTCAAAATTGTCATCCCTATTCTTCTAAGCACGTCATTTTTAAAGTAACAGTCGAACCGACCACTTTTAGCCCATGACCTGCTCATAATCCAGTGATTCCAGTCAACTCGGGCCAAAATAAAGTCAGATAGGCCGGGTTAAAATTATCATCCCTAATCCTATAAGCATGCAAATGTAGACATTTCCAAAACAATGTCAATGATTTTTGTGCCATTCTTAGATATCCCCTAAAATGCTTCCTTGTTAATAAACCACTTTTTGGGATTTTGATCTCCCAAGAAAAAAGGGAGGGGTTTGACAAAATCGATAATTATAAAAAAGGAGTTTAGTCGCTTTCATTTTTTAACAATAGTGGTCCTAAAATGAATCTATGCACATATTCAAAAGCAATTTAGACTTGTAACATCCTCCACTTGGACCACACTCTTTTATATAAATCTAATCCAACACAAAGTCATATTCGAATATTCAAATCCGATCAAATTTGACAAATTCTTAAAACCTGCTTAATTATAATAAGTTACCAATCTACTTGGAAGCAGAAAAGGAACATCATATCGAACACTCATCATCCTATCTTGTAAGCTTGTGGAATGGATTTGATATAAAGTTTGAGAACCTCTCGAGATTTTCCTGATCTACAATCGAGCTCGAGTAGGAAATTTAGTGCCTATGGATACTCCATTGTCATAAAGAAGTGTCGGATCTTATGAGGGTACACTACTAGCACCTAAAATTTATAAAATACTTAATTTTTTAAAGATGAAATGTAATCAATATGTTTTAAGTATATACTAAACAAAAAATTGAGTGTATGAACTTAACATAAAAATCATATATTTAGTAAATTATTCAATAAATTAATGTATTAAAATTGAAAATTTTGAAATAAATTCAAACATTTCATTGTACGAATATAAAATTAAACTCAAACCACTTAAACTAATATTGTTTGAATCAAATTTATAGGATAAATTTCACGGATTTACAAGTTAGAAAATTTGTAAGAGGATTTTGAAAATAACCTTTTTATTAATTAAGGGTAAAGTTGCGTATTATTAGATCTTTCCTGATTTTGCATATGAATGGTGTTCTAATAATTGACTAGTATGGGATGATTTTGTATTTAATTTAATAGTTAATTGTTTTTTATTAATTAAAAATAAAATTACATATTCTTTTAACTTTTTCTGACCATATATTTTAGCAGAATTCTTAGATTGTTGTCAATTTTCAAAGAAATCATTTGACTACGAAGCTCCTACTGTTCGTGAACAACGACATGTGAGACTGAGTAGGGTTAATCTATAACCCTACAGCAGATAAGTGACTACACTTACTTCTACGTTCGGATGTTCACGTTTCGACTTTCGAGTTTTAATGCTCCCAAGTGTTGCAGTCTCGAACGGGACAAGATCCTCTGTTCAGTTTTATGGTGTCTTATTGTGTCCAGTGAATCTCAGCCATTTATTTATGCGGGTCCCGCGTGGGCTCCACATAAATAAACGTGAAGCCTGCATAAATAAATGACTGAGATTTATTGGACACAATAAAACACCATAAAAACTGGACAGAAGATCTGGAGCCGCCCAACATACCAAATGTGCTAATTATGAGGTACAGTACAATAATAGCTGACAGGTGACTGGCAAATTAAGTCAATAATCCCACATGGAAAATATTAATTTGTTTAAGCTAATATAAGAAGTGGTGTTCTTTATATGGAAATTGCAAATTCGAGTCAATCTCCACTTGCCTTCACTTTTTCTTCTATAATTAGTTGGGAAGCACAAGGCAGGTTGGTGCTGGCAATGAACTGGAATATGGAAACCAACTAGGAATTGTAGTGTAGTGCAAAAATAGAAAGCAATATCATTGTAAAATTCAATTATCCAAACCAAGTAGGAATTGTAGTGCATAAATAGTAAGTAATGTCATTGTAATTAAATCACCTTATACAATAAAAAGTACTTAAGGTAATGGTTCAAAGGTGGAGCTTCCAATCATTTTTAATTGGAAACATTTGATCTTGGTCCCATTTTAATACCTTTGTTTCTTAAAATAAAAAGAATTAACTTCGGTAGAACCATTACTCCTTCCTATGTAGGAAAAGAAATCACAAATGCTTTGACAATTAAAGAGTAATGATGCTTCTTGAAGCAACTTCATCAATGGCTACGGGAACAGATCACCTGTTCCACAATTGTTATGCCAGTGCTGTTCCATTGCATCTAGTCCATACATTTATATGGGACCCACAAAAATGTATGGACTAGATGCAA
>JANKOD010000007.1:20635304-20660891 GCA_026284645.1 Erythroxylum acuminatum | reverse complement strand
GAGAAACTTAAAAGGATTAAAAAATAGGGTTAATTACTAAAAAAAATCAAAATTTTCTTAATTTTACAATATTAGTCCTAACTTTTAAAAAATGAAACTAAAATGTTTTAATTTTTAAATTTTAATGAAAAAAATCCAATGTTAAATTTTTCATTAACGTGGATAACATGACGAATCGCGTTTTATAATTATTTTTAGGTTTTTAATATTTTTAGTTTATTAAATAATAAAATTAATACATGACACACATATGTAACAATTATTTAAAAAAAATGTTAATTTAACATAGCTTGTCACGTCATTTATATTAATGGAGAATTTAATAACAAATTATTTTTACTAAAAACTAAAAATTAGAATATTTTAGTATCATTTTTAAAATTCAAGTTATTATTACAAAATTGAGTAAATTTTAAGATTTTTTTTTACAATTAACCCTTAAAAATATATAGAAAAGTAAAAATCTCAAACAATTTAGACCTTCCAATTCCAAACCAAAAGCAATAAACAACAATTTTCTTTATAATGGTGATGGCAAAAATCGGTGTAGATTAAGGAATGAAATCACCTGTTTCACTTATCCTATTCTTATTTTGTGTCATTCTATCTCGTTCATATATTTTTTGAATCTTACATAAATGTGTGGATAAGATGAAATAGAACAGAATAAGTGAAACAAGTGTTCTGTTCCGTAGATTAATGTCTCATAAAGAGCTCATGTAAACTTTAATGTGCTTATATCAAACTTTCATATTCAAGAGCATGACATTGAAGCTTTCTACGGACGAAAAGCCCTGGATCTCCAGTGCAGATTGATTTGAACTCGTTACTTATCTCTAATTTATTAAAAAATACGTAATTTATAAATTATTATATATATGATATATCTGTTAATTTATTAAATGTGTAATAATTTAAAGGGTATTATAAGATTTAATCGTGAGATATGAGAATTATTAGAACACCAAGTTGGTAAAATATGCAAAAAATGCAAGACATATATTAAACCTCGGAATAACCGGTAAAGTTGCTCTTTTGTGACCATAAGATTACAGGATTAAGCTACGAAAATAGTTTAAGAGAAGACTACATACATTATAACTTTCTCCAAACTTCCGTAAAGCAGAGAGTCTTGTGCATCGGATACGTTGACTTTTATTTTCATTTTTTAACATATCATTCCTAATTTTTTTTGAGATAATTTTTTATGCCATTGAACTCAAAATCATTCTTATTTAAGTTGCACATTAATAAATTTTTAATATATGAAATAATTTACAAATTACACAAATTAAATAAATTTGATGACAACTTTACCGGCCTATGGCTATTCCTGCATTTTGAAGCAAGAAAGGCTTGGCTTGACTAACTAACCTAATCCACTAGGAATCCAAACCCTGCAACTGTGCCTCCACTACGAATCCTACCTCTTAAGCAAAGCTCAAACAAAACCATCATTTCGTTTTAGAAGATGGAAGCCAACTTTATGTTCGTGTGTTTGTTGTTGAATACTTTTGTCTAAACTTCAATGATAATACTCTAGTCTACATCTTAATCATAAGCTCCGAGTAATGTTTCCTTGCCTTTTCCTTTACCAGGCTTTCAAACTCCATGTAGTTTGTCTTCTCTTCCTCTACCTTACTTTGCCAAGCTTTCAAAGCTTATAATTACCAGGTGACCCTCTTTGAGTAACACTGGAGTACAACCCACACACCCGTGGGTATCCTATGAATCATCACCTTTGTCCTTTGGATGGCCCTCTCTTTTTTTCATCACTATTGTTTCTGCTTAAAGCTTCTCAAGTTGGTCTGCTAAATTTGCTCAATTTCTCACCTACCAACTCTGCCGATTCCCTTTTGTTACATCTCTGAAATTACTGTATCTGGGACCATTGACTAGAACCCATTATAATGACTATTATGGCTGTTTCAACCATCACCACCTTTTTATGCTAAAGATATGAAGTCTTTAGAGTCTAGAAACCTTGGTAGTTGGTACAAGAAAATGGTCTCATTTCATGAAACCAAAAGAATTTGCAAGAGCAGAGAATAAAGTCTCAAGGGAAATGTTTGTCTTACTGTTATCTTGAAGGTCATCCCATGGACGGACCGATTTGTAATAGTTCTTCCAAGAGAAGTAGACATGCTGGAGTTGAAGATAATGAAAATATAACGATGGTGTTGTATATTACTTACGAGAGTAGAAGGAATCAGACCTTGTAATGAAATGTTAAAAGGGTATCCTTAAAATATTACTCATAAATGATCATTTAAAATTCAATATATCGAAATTAGTCCTCATCCACGCACAACATTCAAGTTAAATTCTCATTTCCCAGTGTTAAGTTCGAGAATCTAATTGCATATCTAGATTTCAAAGGCAGCTAAATAGGACATGCAGTTAGTCATCTTGCAAAAACTCCTACGAAGTCTATAGAGTGTAAGCCATCTTCATGCTGCTTTATTAACAAATAAATGGCTTTTGGTTCTGTTGTGCTCGTCTAGCTGATCTGCATCGGAAATTTATTGGTTCTAATGGTTTTAGTTTATGAAAATGACAAAGGAGAAAACAATCTCAGATGAATATAATTTCACCTTCAAAAGTTGTAGGTTGCAGTCCATTCTTCAGTCCACATGATCACGAAAGCGGATAATTCTCTTGATGAATGACCTCTCGCGACGATAGCTATTTTCATCAAAATCAGGTGTGACAATCACTTTAAATTGGAAAAGAGAACTTGCTGCGCAAGAAGATTACTTACATGATGAGAGATGACATGCAGAAGCAAGAGAACCCAATGCAGAAATGAACTAAAAATGTTGGCCAGAAATTTTCATGATCCAGAAACATTCTCTCCGAAATGAATGTAACTACTCCTGAAAGCAATAGAATTGTCCAACCAGATGGCAAGCAGCTTGCAAAAGAAAATGCAGAAGACTCCTAAGGAAACAAATCATGTTAACATAAGGTTCCATGTATACCAAAGATATAGACAAGAGTTAATCAAAACCAACCTGGAAATAATGCTTGATGAAGACTGCAGAGTATGTTATTCTCAAAATCATATCTTTGCAACAGTTAAGAAAAGAAGAATGATTGAGATTACTTATTTAAGTCATTCCTTTTACAACCATGTTTCTTACTTTGTGATAAGAAACAATAATATACTATATGAACTTCGTAAACACTGCATTCAGTAATTAAATATGCCTGAAAACAAAATTATCTTCACATACTATGAGTAGCATAACCTTGGGTGTAAAAGGATTAGAATCCATTGTAAAGGCTTCAGTTCTCATACAATGATGGTCCATGGAATCCACAACATAAAATAAGGATACTTAAAGAATTAGCCAGAATCAAGCCAACTGCACCAGCTGACCTTATAAGAAGGACATTTAGAACTACGTATACCATGGAGAACAAGAGCAATGAATCATTCGAGCGTTTGAGTTGGTGCTCATTTGCAACAGCATGCAGAAATGCCTCAGAAGTTCCTACAGAGAATCAAACTCGGGTAAAAGTTTTCCCAGCATTATCAGAAGGTTGGAAGTGTAACATGCATTCTCTACACCAAAGGGGTAGAGATGACTATCAATTTTTTTTGGACTGTGAAATGTATGTGTGTGTGCATGTTGGTGTGGATGGTTGGATAATATGATATGCAATATAAATATATATATCGCTGCCTTCAGGGTGTAATAGATTTGAGCCTCTATTAGATGTAGCTAGCAAGTAAATCATACATCTTGGAGAGCTATAGTCTTACTAACCATTCATGGCCAAAACAATGATATAAAGGCAATAATACCGGAGGGCTATCGGTGCTTCTCCATCACTCCATTTCTGGCCATATAATATTCTTACAAGGGAGTAAGAGTAACTTGGACCAAATGCCATAAATACAAGACCTAACATCAAAGAGAAAGTAAGTCATTACGAAACAACATTTGATCACATGCAGTGTTCAATTTTCAGTGATGAGTGAGAGGGGAGAGATGAACATAGTTGGCACAAAAGAAATCTTCCCACTTTCACTACCTTGACATACATATAAAAATACAGTTCTTCAGGATGGAAAAACAATGTTAAATTTGAAAGCAAAGTCAAGATGTGCATGAATGACCACACCTATTAGCAAAACAAGTTTCAAGGCCTCTGTTAGGCAGCTTCCCAACTTTCTGCCTTTCTCTGAATACTGTCCTGTCAAGCAAAAGCAAACGTTGTGATTTCTGGAAGATGATGGAGTTCAATAACTATACACAGAAATGCTTGTCATTCCAGATGAAAGAAAACCAAAGTATTTTCCATTTAGAATACAAGACAAAAGCACCTTCTAATCTTTTACCATCCTCAAAGAGGAAACAGAAAGTTCTACTCTTTTCTAAGTCAGTTCTCTTGGACACACAACATAAGCTAGTAGCAATACCCATAAGTACAACAGTATTAAATACCTTCATCAATTGCAACACAATGGACAATCTATAAGCCAGTAAATGTCCCTACTGACTCAATATCATCTTAACGCACAATGTTAGACTGACTCAATATCGTCTTGACACACAACAGCCCACACAAGATGCTGCATATGGTGATCAGAAGAAAATGAATGGTATTTCTTCCATGATAATACATCCTATAGTTTAATAAAACCAAAAAACTGTCCAGAGAATAATGAAGGAACGAGATAGACCTGAAGCAGACCTGGCAAATGTTGCATATGAACTCTCTTCAAAGGGAAGAAACACCATCCTCACCACCAGGCTCCCTGGAAATCATATTTAACAGTTATAACTTGTTCAAAAACTCATGTGCAAGATCAACATCATCCATCCAACTGAAATAAAAAACACAATAATGATTGGATTCAATGTTGACACTGTGATCAGGGAATTGTCACTATAGTCTGCAAGTCATAGAATATAGTCCAGTCACATACCTAATTTATCAACAAGACCATATACAGCTTGGTTATATGGTGTATCCAACCATACAAGGACCATTTTTTCACCTTCCTGGAGTATTAGCTTCCGAAATGATTGAAAAGTAAAGAGCATACACATGCTTGAAAGTTGCTTATCATAATCCATAATAGTTTCCAATCTGTGAAAAAGTTTAGTGTCAATGGGAAAAGGAACACTAATGTGCATGTATCTATGATCAGCAAAATTAAACTAAAGAAGTTAAACACCATAAGTTTAAAATTTAAGAGACTAACAAGCTAAGCAGTTCAAAACAAGTAGAGCCATAAAAAAAACATTTTCGGTCCAGTCATATCTTGGATAGGTTTCCAATCTGGGAAATGGGTTCAGGCTAAATTTCACATCCTGCATTAGAAACTTGGAAGTTCCAAGTACCCATTCAAGAAGGAAGGTTTATGGTGTATAAAAGCTCACCAGGATTCCTATAGTTAAGTTAACCAAATTTCTTCCCCCATTTTCATTCCACTATAGAAGGGTCCGGGAGGGAGAGTCAAACATAATGATCAGAACAGAAGTGGGGGGTGCACAAGAGAAAAGGAAACCATACCTGAAAGGGAAAAGATCGTAACTTTGAAAAGTAGTAGAGAGGAGAAAATAACTCCAGTATCCTACAAACAAGCAAAAACCATAGGCTGTCTGTGAAAGTGCAAAAGCAATCACCTTCTCCTGCAAATGTAACCACAAGTTTTCATCAAGCATTTATAAGTGGAGGTTTTTAAAAGGTTAATGATTTAGGATCAAGAAATGGACTGGGATTAAGCAGTTGGTATTTCAAAATTATGTCTATTTCCAAATATATGTACCAACAAAGTAAACAGAGCCAAGTTTTGTTTAGAGCATCTTGAAATGATTATTCCTATATCTTCCAGAAGGAGAAGGAAACCAAACATGTAAAAGACAAGAAAGGGTATTAACAAAAGCAAATGCTGTTATCTTGCAGTATTTCTATGAAAAAAGAAAGTTTCCTCTAACATCCCAGCGTGGTGATCTCCAACCCATGTACATAGTAAAACTTGCAGCAAACATAATCAAGGCTGAGAAACAGGGACTCCAAATTAACATAACATTTGACCATCATGAAATCCAGAATGATTATAACAGCCAACTTGAGCATTTTATCGAGAATGCACATTTCTATCTCAGTTGTGCCACTAGTTTGATTATGTCATCAAAATTGCATAATGTATAGATAACAAACCCATCAAAAAAATTTACCATGCTAGTATGCTTCACGATAAGTATGTACATTGTTAGACAACGAAAAAGTGTAGCTGCTGTTTCTACCACTAGGCGCAGTTTAAGCAGAAGCAAGTTCTGAGAAAGAATATATAAGGGTTCAGCCAATAGCTCCAATATACATGCACAACCTGCAATTTGAAGTGAACTGACATCAACATTACAGGAAGGAGAACAATAATAAAGTGAATTAAATAATATTGTAATAGATCAAAGAAATCTGAAGTGGATAGCAATTTATTTATTCATTTATGAATGAAGAACAGCCAATTGAAATACTTATCAACAAGATCAGGTAATTAAACACAAATAGCTTGATGGGAAACTTAATAAACAAACAAGTTATCTATATGGTTTTCTCTAAAAAATCAACTAAAAGCACCAATAAGGCATAAGTTGAGCGTGTATTCTGGTGACAATAGTATATTCTTGAGAACTACTGAAAGAAAGTTTTAACTTTTTACATTCAGAGCCACAAATTAGATGTCTAAAAGTAATCAGAGACATGAGTGATAATCAAAGAGCATGTGAAGACAGAAAACCACAATAATTGAAGCACCAAAGCCAGTGACAATACGTTACCATTAATCAAGATAGCTTGAGCATACGGATCTGATGGACTTAAGCCTTGCCACCAGAAGACAAAAACGCATGCTGCAATTGTGATGACTATTCCCAAAGGGGGAGTCATCCAGGCCACTTTTAACAACTTAGTCCCATATTCTTTACTTGAAGAACCATCACTGCATCGTAAGATAAATAAGAAGCATATCAAGGAGGTATAACACAATCACGTTTTCTTCAAGGAAATTAACTTGAAAATATTCTTAATTATCAGCAACTTTTCAGCATTTGTCCCGTAAATGGCAGCACTCGGCATAGTTTACAACAGTTTAGTCTGCCCCCATAGCCTACACAATCCTAAATTGCAGAGACGGGTAATCTTGCAGCGTCACTTATAGATGGCAAAGAGTATATGATGTAGGATTTATAGCAGAAGACAGTACCATTGAATGTCAGCCCTCATGCAAGCTCGTCGGAAGCCCTCCCGACTAAGAAACAAGACGCAGGTTACAAACAGATGGAACTGTACGGCGTAAAGCTGCATACGTCAGAGAGAGAAAGGAAGTTCATCAATGGAGAAACAACTTAAAGGAGTAAGAATTAGAAGGTAAGAGTGAACAGTTGATTGGGATTAGATACCGCGTAGTCCTCTGCCGTAAGGTGCCTCACGATCCACGAATTGAATACAAATGGAATTCCTCTGGACAAGAACTGCGTAGCTAATCTCACCACCCCCCCAACAACAATAATCATGGGATTAAGATTGGTAATCTCAATAAACGCAACAGAGACCAAATTACGAAGATAAAAATAAAGAAGAAGAAGGAGAGGAGAACTAACCCAGCAAATACTTGAAAGTGTGTGAGAGATTAAATTTGTACTAGTTTGATGTTTGCCGGCGAAGCAATACCCCTTTTACAGAGGAAAAGAAGAAGTTGGGATTTTTAAGACGGAACAAGCATCTCAAGATGACGGTGATGACGAGAGTACCTGCCAGTTGGTTCGGAGAAGAGGAGAAGAGGGTGCGTCGGAGAAGAGGAGAAGAGGGTGGCCGTTGCTGGGAGAAGAAGAGGCGATGGCGGCGATGGTTTAATGGCTGACGGCGGCGTCTGCTCTGATGGGAGAAGAGGAAGAATTGAATTAGGGTAATTTCTGAGTTTACATGTATATATATATAATGGCAAACTCGTAATTAATATATAACGGGTAAACGGGTAAACGGGTATGGGGGGTGGTATCCCCATACCCGCCCCATACCCGGCGGGTATTTTTACTAACCCCCCATACCCGCCCCACGGGTAAAAATTTGCTCCCCATACTTGCCCCCGTTCGGGTAATTTTATCGGGTACCCATCAGGTTCGGGTATAATTGCCATCCCTACGAATGATTTATGTATGATTAAGTGTCTTTGATATTTGAATAATCAAGAATAGAAAAGTTAAATGTGATATCAGAGTCATGGATTTTGAATAGATAATAATCCTTAGATTTTTTTTTTGAGGGGGATAATCCTTAGATTATTAATCTGATGATTATCTTTTATAAAAAAATTATGATTTTAGGGTTTTGTATAAAGAATAATATTCCCTATTAAAATAGTAATAATTATAAAGTCGCTGGTATTGTTCGCTGATAAGGAAAGCATAATCATCTGTGCGTTTCTATATTTCTCTAATTTTGGGATTTGATTTAAAGAACAGAAGCAAAAAGCTTTTTCTCAATTCTGCTCATGTTTCTTGGAGAACATTCATCTTAGATTATTTCTGTGAAAACAAAAGATTGCTCAAGGCCCTGTTCATTGGACGCCGCATACTATAATCACGATGGAGTTTAGGCACTAGATCAACTGTGCTACTAATACTGGCCCTATTCTTTTCCATAATTAAAATGTTGGCATTTTAATTAAACCAAACATCCCAAGGCCTCAACTTAGTTCACTTGAACCAAGTCGATTCGTTGTCTTTCTTTGATTTTGCTTCCTACCTTAACTCCTTCCTTCCCTTTTTGGGTTTATTCATGGAATATCTCCATCCTAGATCGAGATTCGGGGTTCTTAAAGGTTGAGGTATGGTCTTTTTGGACAAAGCCTTACAGTTTTGTTCTCCATCAATAATTAACTCATACAGTAGATGTGAACCCACTTCCTTTCCTTTTCTTTCCCACTCTCTCGCTTTCTTCCACTCTCTCGCATACTTGCCTTCAACTCAACTCTTTCCACCCCTTTTTTGGGTTAATTCATGGAATGTCTCGTAACCCTTAAGGAGAGGGTTTTTTTCAATTAGAGCAAAGATCGTGGCTCGAGGCAGGAGAACGGTGGATTAATGGCTTCGACTAAGGACAATTCGTTGGGAGATGACATAGATGCAGTTTTGGTTAATACAAATCAGGTTTGTTTGTTCGTTAGCTGTTCACATTCTTTTGCAATCATATCTCAGTTTATCTGTTTAATTGGAATGATATTGTTTAATTGCAATTATTTTGAATTTTGATGATTAGGTGCAAGACTCCTATCTCTTATAAAATTTTTTTGGATGCGTGCAGTTTTATAAATGGTTTACAGATCTTGAATTGGCCATGAAATCGGAGGTTGGTAGCAATCACTTACTTGGCATACTGTCACATTGCGAGGGGTTGTTGTGAAATTTATTTCTCTGCCTTACTTGTTTTTTGCTTGTATATGGTAGAGAAATATCAGCATTATGCCAATCCTTTGACAGAGAGGATGCAAACATGTGATGATATACTTCGTCAGGCATGTTGATATCGATTTTTTGTTTGTGGTTCCTTTTAAATTTTTTAGTATTCCATCAAGAAATTTGCATTTTTGGCCTTTAATTTAAGTTCAATTGGTTTTTTGTTTTGATTTGTGATGGCTGAGGACGTTTTGGATGCAGGTGGATGAAACACTGGACTTGTTTAATGAACTACAACTTCAACATCACGCAGTAGCTACAAAGACTAAGACGTTTTCATGATATTGCTTAGTATTATTCCTTTCCCCTTTCTTTGTATTGTTTAGTAATGTGATAGAATGAGTTGCAATATCTTCATTTTGGATTAATCAAATTTTCTGATGCCAAACACTGAATACTTCAATTTGGGTTTTCTTGACATATTGGAAAAGGTCTGTCATTGAAAAGGTTAGAGGTTGTATTGATTTGCCTTGTATTTCTCTAAAATTCTTAACCGTATATATCAGGGGTATAAAAATGGTCTACAAGCCCACCTTGCGTTGGAGCTTAAGTGGAAATATCCAAAATGGATCTCAAATACAATACAAATAGAATCTAATTCTCCTTCATTTCTTTGTAGTTTCTTTCATATTTTTGCTAGAATACTATTGGCAAGTTAGATGTTATTTTCTTTCCTATTCAGGACTCACGTTAATTTTACTTAATTATAATTGTGAATTTAAATTTTATCACGGTATGTAACTTTATGCAATTTCGTAAAATAGATCATGGGCGTGTTTGGATAACAGTTGATCAGCTAATCAGCTAAAATCAGTTGTTTGACTAAGTCAGATAGCTGATAAATGTGTTTGGTTAATTGGCTGGTTATGTTGAATCAGCCAACCCAATTAGCCAAAACCAATAAGCTGCTCCATACCAGTGTTTGGGGTAAAACCCAAAATGTCAAGTTTCCCCAGACCTCTCACTCATCTCTCTCGTTTTCTTCGGAAGGGTCTTGCGTTTTCTCTCTACTCTTCGTAACCAATTGGGAACCGTCCAAATCAGGTTGGCCTCGTCAGGACCTGTTCATCGCCTTAGCAGCATTGTAACCACTCCCCAACAACGATTTCTCCTCTTAACTACCAAACCCTTTTCCTTCTTTCATAATCCTATGATCTCCTTCTCTCTTCTGTCGAGCTCAAGCCATGGTTAGATTCTATGATTGTTTCCTTCTTTGTTTTTTTTACTGGTTTTCATATGAATTGCACACTCTAATCTCTTCGCTTCTGTGTGCTTTCTTTCTAAGGTTTTGGAGAAAGTGTCATGGCGATGGAGCTATTAATGATCCTAACAATCTTCACTTTCTCACCTTCGTCTCAAAATTTTCCTGGTAATATCTTCAGTTCACTTCCATCAAAAGTCATCTCTTTGTTCGTCTGGGTGTGTCATGGCCGTAACTTAACGTTTAAAATAATGCAAGTCATGCATTGCTTCTCAGAAGTTTCATTTGGTCTGTCGCCGACCATGACTATCTCCATTTTGCTTCCATAAGTTTTACAAACTCACGAATCCACATTTTATTGACACAGAGATGAGGATGTGAAAGCACCGAGATCCAATGACAAGTAGTTGGTTTTAAAGGGTTCTGAAAAGGGTATTTCTTAATTAGCAAGTATCTGACCAGAATCATGAGAAAAGGTCTTGCCTTTAGCATCACCAAGAGTGCCCCTTTTCTTGTTTTTTGAAGATTCAAAACTGTGATTAATGGTATGACTTGTAGAACTATAGATGTGTGATCTTCCCATTTTATCAATTGCCACTGTAGATATGGAAATCTTGGGAGGAGTTTTAAGACTCTTTTGATCAACCAATTTCATCTAATGCAGATGGAACCCGTGGAAAAGGTGGAGATGGAATCTGATGAGGAAATCCCTTTTAGCACATCATCGGCAGGAACTAAAGTTCATCCTTTTGACTCCGAGTTACAGAGTGCGGGTCTTCCTGCTGATGCTGGCAAGGTCAGGGTTTTTAATAGGTTAAAGATGAGCCCTCTAAGGAGTACATACTTCGACTTGATGACGGCAAAGATTAACATGTTGCTACCTTTTGGTCCCTTAGCAATGTTGGTGCATCATTTTACACAAAGCAATGTAAAAACTAAGTAAATCCCCCCTAATTGTGTTGACTTCCATTTCTATTGTAGATAGTTAGGCCAAAGAAAATGCATTACCTTTTTGATAAAACGTAGCCAATTGTCGAATGATTACTGTTTCTTTGCCACTTTTTTAGTTTAATCTCTAGCTTGTTACACTGACTTCCTTATATTTACTATGATTTTGATGAATAGGGATGGGTATTCTTCCTTAGCTTACTAGGCATCACTGCTTTGGTAGAGCGTTTGGGTTACACAACTGAGTAAGCATTCACTACTCGTCTTAAAAATGGTCGGTAATTAAGTTGATTTTGACATTTATTCTATTTTGCAAAATGCTAAGCTTATCAGTATTTGTGGAGCAGGCGGCTTGCAATGTACATTGGACCAACAGGTATTTTACTAATTTAATACTAAAGGTGTGATTTAAGTACTTGTTGAAGCTATGATTATAGTTGTGCATAAGAAATTAACTTATATTTATGTCTTCTTATTATCTTTTTCATCTGGTTTATTTGGTTCTTGTTTCCTTTTTAATGGAAATTGCAGTTGGAGCTCTCTTGAATGCCACTTTTGGAAATGCAACAGAAATGATCATATCTATTTATGCATTGAAGATTGGAATGATAAGGGTAGTTCAACAATCTTTACTGGGCTCCATCTTGTCAAATATGCTCTTGGTTCTTGGGTTTTCTTTCTTTGCTGGAGGGATAGTTTATAAAAGGATTCAACATTTTAGCAAGGTATGTCCCCAATATTTGATCAGATTAAGGATGAAGTGGTTGTTTTCCTTTCCTATCATTCTCTTATGTCTCAGTTCATATTGAAGTGGGATTGTCATTGCATCAGGCAGCTGCTCTTGTGAACTCTGGGTTGCTTTTGATGGCTGTAATGGGGATAATGTTTCCTGCTGTGCTTCACTTTACACATACAGAAATTCAATTTGGAAAGTCAGAGTTGGCTCTTTCAAGATTTAGTAGCTGT
Source organism: Erythroxylum acuminatum (assembly GCA_026284645.1). Taxonomy (NCBI): domain Eukaryota; kingdom Viridiplantae; phylum Streptophyta; class Magnoliopsida; order Malpighiales; family Erythroxylaceae; genus Erythroxylum; species Erythroxylum acuminatum. The sequence continues at coordinate 20,648,300 of JANKOD010000007.1, read as the reverse complement.
GTAATGCTAGTCGCGTATGGAAGTTACCTGTTCTTTCAACTCAAAACCCCTCATGATATGTATATTCCTGTGAACGATGAGGTATTTTATTTTATTACTTTTCAACTTAAAACCCCTCAAGATTTATATAGTGAGTTGCAGGCCTTCATTCTAGTGTTTGTCTGTCCAGACTTAGCATGAGAGTTTAGCTTTTTGATTACAAGTTTGTCGAATGGTGTCTTGGCAAATATGAAGCAAGAAACAAACCATACATCTAGCTCATATCTATCTATGAATAATTTCAAATATGAAGTTGTCTTAAAATAGTTGTAGGTTGGACTAGTGAAAATCAAGAAACTTTTACTCATGGTGTCATGTAATTACTATAAATGAGAGTTATTTGGAGGTTTATTTTTAGAGAAAAAAACTAAAAGTTTTGTTAACATAATGTAAAAATTCTAAAAGATTCCTTATTTTTAATAAAATTTATAAATCATAAGAAATTGTAGGGCTATGCCTTAGTGAAATCATCTGATACCTTGTTCATGACTCAGCTTGGCTGCTGTTTTTCTTTTGTTGGGGCCTTTAGGATTCCATTTGTGGTACTTAACATCTTGGTTTGGAAGTATAAACTTCATACAACTTGCGCAGGAAAGAGACAATCGTGAAGACGATCTTTCTGAAGAAGATGCACCTGAATTAACTTACTGGGAATCAGTCCTTTGGCTAGCAATTTTAACTTTGTGCATCTCTGTACTGTCTGGTTATCTTGTGGACACGATCCAGGTATCATCCATTGTGAAATTGTTCCTTTTCTAGGAATGATCCTCCTTTTTTGTATTCATGATTAACATATATCAAAACTATCTGGAAAATGAAATGCAACGAAATGAAACTTTCAAGTTCAATAGTTCTAAAGTAGACTACCACCCTCCTGAAAATAACACAAGAAAAATAAAAAAAGAAATGGTACCATAATTGAATCATCCCTATTGAATGTAATTACTATGTTACCTAAACGTGGTAAAATTTGATACCAATTACTACTCTCTTTTCAGGGAGCATCCGACTCGTGGAGCTTGCCTGTGTCTTTCATCAGTGTGATTCTCCTTCCAATTGTAGGAAATGCTGCTGAGCATGCAAGCGCAATCATGTTTGCCACAAAGGATAAGCTTGTCAGTGCTGTGATAATATTTTTGCTGCTAATGTTAAATTTCTTCTATTATTCATGGTCATGGTGCTTATGTGATATCTGTTTAAACAAGTATGAACTCTAATTTATTTTTCAGGACATTGCACTTGGGGTTGCTATAGGATCTTGTACCCAGATATCAATGTTTGTGGTTAGTTCTTCAAAATTTTGATCAACTTTCAATATTAGGACAATATGGTTATGATTTGCTTGCTGTGGAATAACCAATAGTCTGTACTTTTGGAATAAAAGTATTTTCAGACGTAAAAGGTTATTGTCTTCAATGAGCTAAAGAATTTTCTTCCCCTGTGACTTCAAGATTCCCTTTTGCGTCGTTGTCGGATGGATCATGGGAAGACCAATGGACTTGAACTTTCAACTCTTTGAGACTGCTACCCTGTTTATAACAGTTCTAGTGGTGGCATTTATGTTGCAGGTTTGTAATTGTGTCTGTTTGTCCTTTTTCCTTTCTTGTTTGTTAAAAAAAATCCTGCAGAAACTTTCAAGTCTGCGTTTTACCTGTCAGAATAGTAAATACACATGTATCTAATTTATGCATGTCTTTATACATCTAAAACAATTTACATCTACTGGATATGCTTTCCTATACTATTGTAAGGTTATGGCATAAAAGGTGACGCTATCCTCAAAGATGAACCTTTTTTGACGGTCTCAGAAGTACTCATGGGGCATAAAAAATTTTAGATGCTCTCTCTTGCATATCCTATTTCTTATCTATTCTTTACTACCAAAAGAAAGAATGGTTTCATCTAGGGGCATACATATACCTTTGGTTATCTCCATTTCTGCTTTCTTTTCTCAAGTACAAGTAGTTCAATTCTACAGTACCAAGAAAATAGAACTTGGCATAAAGTCAATATTAACGAAAAAAGAAAAACTAAAGAGGTCCTAAAGAAGAAAAACAAGTTTGCTAAAATTGGCACATCATTTGATTTTAGTAGAACTTGACTATTTCCTTACATGTTCACTTGTTGGTTTTAAAAAACATTGGTTTTGGCCAGGATGGGAAGGCAAACTATTTTAAAGGCCTGATGCTTGTTCTCTGCTATCTCATAGTTGCTGCAAGTTTCTTTGTACATGTCGACCACCCTTCAAACGGTATGTCATCTGAAATGTTTAAGCATTATCCAAAGTATTGTGCTTGAATTCAAAGAGCATTTCATTCTGAAGTTGCATTTTATTCTTTGTTGGAAGTGATAATTTGGAGAATTTTCAATTTTTATAATTTTGACTTTGTCAATACTAATGAGCATATATTGGATGGAAGCCAATGGTATGCTATTGTTGAACCAATAAAAAGCTTGATAACTTCGCAGTAAAGGTATAATCTTTTGGTAAACTAAATGCGTTTTTGAAGATATTGCGTAAAACATAATATATGTAATTCATATTCTTCCGTTTAACTGCACATTTGGCAAGTCTAAGAGATCGAGCTCATAATGATGATTTATGCTGTGGTTGATACAGATGAATGATGATCTTTACGGCAGTAGCTAAAGCAGAAAAGTGTCCTCAGCTTTGTGCACAGAAAGGTCAATATCAGGCTGGTAGTCATTATTGTGGTGATGCAATGTGTGCAGCCTGAAATCTCTGGTGTATCATGCTTCTGGATAGTTTTCATAATCTCGGAGAAGAACACTGCAGCATTTTGGCGACAGAATCCGGTCCTTCGACATTGAAGTAGATCATTCTTTGTTGAATTCTTAAGGTTATTTTTGTTATGCAGTCATCATCACGAGCAAAAGGTGCTTGTAATACTAATGATGTTGATTAACATTCAAGTGTCCCTATCTAGACAAACTCTAGCTCCTGTAGTCAAAAGAGAAGGAGCAGAATGACATGTGAACTGTTTCTGTAAAGCAGATTGGTCCCAGATTTTGGTAAAAGAATGCCCTTTACCTGCATCATTTTATATTATATGCCACAGAATTGTATATCTATAGAAGTGAAATATGAAAACTTGCATTGAGCTCAGGGATAAACAAGCTCGATCCGGTTACTACCACGTGTTCCTGTGACACGCTTAACATTATTTTCCATTCAAGAAATAGAACTATCATAAGGCAAAGGAATGATAAATTCAGATTTATTATACAAAAGTTTTACCAGGATGTGAATCATAGATGGAGTTTGAACATTCAGCTTCCTGAAGTCAGAAAATGAAAGAAATGAGATACTGAGAGCCTGAAAAATCTGGAAATGCTGCATTACCTGGATCAGGTTATTTCGAGTGAGAGACCTTGACAAAACAGGCTATCGAAAACTACATTAGAAGGCTGAACAAATCGAGTTTAGCTCAACCGAGATCAAGCTGAAGCTAAAATGATGTTATTTTATTCAAATTGGTCCAAACTTAATATGTTGAATTTGCATTAACTTAAACTCAATCTATCATTTTTAAGATTCTAATTCAGTGAAATTATGTAATTAAGAGAACTAATTGAATAATTATGAAAGGCCCCTTCTTTTGGGCCTCATAACCTTAGCTGTAGAAAATAAAGGAGTTGCTAAATCCAATTCTTAGTCCAAGGGTTTCTTTAGCTTAGTGGATTGCAATTTGAAATTCCCGCGAATTACAATTTCTCCATGTTAGGTTCTTTGTGTTATACTGTTATCTTTTACAACAAAGACTGATAAAGATAGTTTGGTTTTGCAGGAAATAAAGTAGCAGAAAAGTAAAGAACACATAATTTTTACTTGGTTTGATAGCTTAAATGCTATCTATATCCAAGGATCTCACACTTGTGGTTCTACTAGTATCAAGAAAAAAAGTAAGTTTACAAGAGATTGAGTGTTTTCTAAAACACTTGCAAGAGGTCTATAAACACTCTCCAATACCCTCAAATAAGTACTCTAGCAGCTCTTAAACCTTCACTTTATTTCTATCACTCTTAGACTATTGATTACAATGAATGTGTTCAATGAATTTTCTATGTTATCTTGACTGAGACTTGAGTCTTTCTTTTTTTTTTAGTAGTCAGTAGCAGTTTCATTCAATGGAGTCTTCATCTATTAGGTATGAGCCACATGTCTCTCACGTGCTTCTACTTATGCCACTGAATGCGACTGCGTTTTTTGACTTAACTTCTGATGTTGTCCTTCTCACGCGAGTCTCACATGTTTTTCACTTGGACATATCATTACTCTTCTATTCCTTAATCCAAAAGCCTTTCCCTCTTTCTTCTTAGATGTTCAGACACTTATCCTCCGTACACATTTTCGAATCTTTCTACTATGTCTTCTGTTTATTGTGTCTTCGTTGAAGATTGATGGAGAATTGGTGAATATCACCACATTTATTCCCTCCTTCTCCATTAATTTTCACAAATTCCATTGATTTGTGAGTGTATTAGAAATCAAAAAAACCCTAATATCACCAAAATTGTGAGATCGTGAGAAATTGTCTTCGATTGTTGTCGACTTCAAGGGGCTTCACTTATCTATAGATAATCCCTACAAAAAGTGAACTTCTTTGGAGTCACAACCTTCGTATCGAAGTCAGATGGATTTTGATCCCCTGTGATTTTCTTCGGTTTGAAGAAGCCCTTTGTGATTCTATCTCTGACAAAGTGAAGTCGGACGTGTATATGCTTGTGTCTTTATCTGCTGCATAATCTACATCTACATACCCACGTATGCATACATTGTTATATTTGGTTAGCTTAGCTTTAGAGAAGCACAAACCATAGTTGAGAGTTCCGACAAGGTATCTAAAGACATTCTTTAGTCCTTGTCAATGCTCAAATCCAAGGTTAGCCATAAACTTGCTTAGAATGCTAATTGCATAGGCAAGGTTAGGTCTGGTACATAGCATTATATACATAATACTACTAACTCCAACATTATAGGGGTAGTTCATCATAGGTTTCTTCTCTTTCTCAGTTTGAGGGCTCTTACTTGCAACCATCTGAAGATGTGAGCTTATCATAATAGAGTTGGGTTTTGCTTGTTCCATGTTGAACTGAGCAATTACCTTTCTGATATAATTCTTTTGATTCAACCATAGTTTCCATTCCCTCCTATTCCTTATAATCTGTATCCCTAGGAGCTTTTGTGCTTCTCCCATGTCCTTCATTTTAAAGTGTTTGCATAAAGCATTCTTCACTTCTACTATTCTACTTAGTTCTTTTCCAGTGATGATTAAATCATCTAAATAGACTAACATATATATAGCCTCTGTCTGTGCTAGATCCTTATAGTGTAGACATTAGTCATAGGCACTTCTAGTGAATTTCATCTCAGTTGCTACCTCATGGAACTTCTTGTTCAACTGTCTAGGTTCTTGTTTCAGCCCATATAGGGATTTCTGAAGCCAGCATACATAATCAGGCTTTTCTTTATCTACAAAACCAACTAGTTGTTTCATATAGATAGTCTCCTCAAGCTTTACATATAGAAAGGCTATCTTGACATCCATTTGATGGATTTCCCAATCATGGATAGTTACTAGTACAAATATAAGCCTTATGGTCTTGAACTTAACAATTGGTGAGAAGATCTCCTTGTAGTCCACTCCCTCTTTTTGTCTATACCCCTTAGCTACAAGTCTTGCCTTGTATATCTTGGGTTCAGCTTCTGTTATTCCCTCTTTCATCTTGAACAACCATCTATTTGCTATTAGTTTGGCTTTAGGAGTTCTAGGCACTAAAGTCCAGGTCATATTCTTCATCAGAGAAGAATACTCCTTACAAGCCATCTTCCACTGTTCAGCATCCTTTCTATTCATGGCTTCTTCATAGGTTTCAGAAGCCCTATTATCTATGGATTTAGCAACTAGACATGCAAATTCAGCTAAGTTTAAATCTGTGTATGTTCTATTTGGAATCTTCTGTCTAGGTTGCCTTTCTCTAGTGAACTGATAGTCTTGTATCGCTCCTTGAAGGTTATCAGTAGCTGTGTGTGAGGCTTTCTCCTCACTCTCACCTTCTATTTGTTCAGTCCCTTGTTCATGATGAATAGAACCTAGCACAGGTTCCTCATCATGAGATTGTGTGCTGCCATCTCCTTCTGTTTCTGGTGGTATATAGAAAATGATCTGTTTTTTATGAAATGAAAGTGTAAAAAGGTGGAAAAAATGCATCAGATGAAAGTAGATAGAGAAAAAAAATGCAAAAAATGGAATTTGCAATATGTATGAGAATATGATTTTTGATGTTTAAGTATAAACCTTGGATTTTTCATTTGATTTGTGTTGTTGAGCTGAAATTAAGCTAGAAGAATTAGTTTAAGTGTTGTATGTGTTAATTGAAGAAGATAGAAGTAAGAAAAATCTGGAAAAAAATTACAGTAGAGAGAGCAAGTATATGTGAAGTTTCGGAATTTTGATGTTTGAAGTGTAAATTTGAATTTGACTTGTTTAGAGATTGTATTGGATATAGAAATGCCAAATAGATAATTTAGGAGTGAATAAATCTGGAAATAATGAAAGAAAGGAGAGATCAAGAAGAAGAAATACGTACCAATCAAATTAGTCACGGTCGTGCACCTTTAACGCACCGCTGTGCACAACCAAATGGTCATTTCATAATTTTCTAACAACGTGCTTTCGAGTCAACTTTTCATCATCATTCTGATAAGGTAAATGACACAATTAGGCAACACTTTCTTCTAGAAAACTGTTCTGCAATGTCTTAAGTTTCTAATAACACCAAGATCATACAATTTGATTCAATATTCCAAAAGTTATACTCAATTTACTTTGGACTGTTTTTTGAACCACATTATGAAGTTTTCTAATGCTTCATCTTTCCTCTTCATAGGATAAACCCAGCATTTCATAGACTTATCATCTATAATAGACATAAAGAATCGGTTCCCTCCAGCAGTGGACACATAAGCTGGCCCCCAGAGATCACTATGAACATGTTCCATGATCTCTTTGGCCCTCTTTGCTCCCTTATTGAAACTAGATCTGTGACGCTTTCCTAGCACATATGATTCACATAAATCCAACTTCTTTATATCTTTTTTTGGAATCAGTCCCTGTTTCGAAAGACAGAACAGACTCTTGTTCCCTGCATGGCCCAACCTTGAATGCCACTGTGTAGTTGAATCAGGCTCTACTTTTCCTGTAGTTAGGTTCACTTTAACAATGCCTATAACATTATACAACCCACCTCTTTCAACTCCTCTGATGATGATTCCACCATCCTTTAGGATTTCTCTAAGTCCATCCTTAGATCTAATCTAAAATCCTTGTTTGTCAAACATGCTTTTAGAAATTAGATTCCTCCTTACTCCAGGCACAAATATGACATTGGTTAGGGTTCTTTTCTCCCATCAAACATGTTGATAGAGACATTCCCAATTCCTTCAATCTTTTGCTGCCTAGAATTTGCCATTTTTACTTTGGCAGTGACTGGTTCAAATGTTATGAACTAGTCTCTGTGAGGAGTTACATGCATAGTGCATCCAAAGTCGAAGATCCATTCTCTACTGAGATCTTCACTCTGTTCAGTGACTGCCAATATCTCATCACCACTGGAGTCTTCTAGTTTCTCCACATTCCCAACGTCTGCACTTTGTGTAGCTTTGTCTCTTTTCTTCTTTCTGTAGTCCCTTGCAAAATGTCCCTCCTTATCACAGTAGAAACACTTCTTACCTTAACCCTTTTTCTTCTTTTCATCACCTTCTTTGGTGTGCTTATCCTTGCTATTCCTTTTTTGCCAATTCTCTTTCTTGCTATTCCTTTTCTGTGACTTCTTGTCATGATTATTTTCTATGAACATCAATTTTGCTTCCTTCTTGAATGGATTGATATCCACTATTTCTTCCATTAATGAATCCAACACCCTCTTAACATTGAGGGATTTTCCGCTAGCATGCTTGATCACCTTCTTGAAAGCATTGAATTCAGAAGGCAAAGCTTTTAGAATTACTACAGCTTGATGTTCTTCCGATATCCTTTCACTTGTAGCGTATAAATCTTGCACCAATTTAAAGAAATAGTCCAGATTATCATCAAGAGAAACATAAGTGTTCATTTTATAGTTAGCAAGATTATGCAAAAGTATCATCTTGTTAGGAAGACATCTTTTAGCATGTAATTCATCAAGTTTTAGCCACAGTTTCTGTGCAGTATTACAGTTCTGCACTTTCCTTATCACTACTGGTTGTAAGTGAAGCATTAACTTGCAGTGTGCAAGTCTTTGCATCTTAAATCTCTTTATAGGATCAGTTTCTACATCATACTGATATTCGATAGCTCCATAACATTTATAAGACTCAAGTAAGGCTTGCATCTGAAGTTTCCATATGGTGAAGTCTTGCTTACTAGTGAAGACATCAATTTCCTTTCCTACTATTTTAAATGTAGTTTAAAGAAACAAGAGAGGAAATTTACTTACAGAAATTCTTGATGAACATTGATGATTTGAATAGCCAAGAATTGCCCAGGAAGTTGCAGATTAGCTCTGATACCGCTGATGTTAGGTTCTTTGTGTTATACTGTTATCTTTTACAACAAAGATTGATAAAGATAGTTTGGTTTCGTAGGAATTAAAGTAGCAAAAAAGTAAAGAATACATAATTTTTACTTAGTTTAATAGCTTAAATGCTATCTACATCTAAGGATCTCACATTTGTGATTCTACTAATATAAAAAAAAAGTAAGTTTATAAGTGATTGAGTGTTTTTTAAAACACTTGCAAGAGGTCTATAAACACTCTCCAGTACCCTCAGATGAGTACTCTAGCAGCTCTTAAACCTTCACTCTATTTCTATCACTCTCACACTATTGATTACAATGAATGTGTTCAATGAGTTTTCTGTGTTGTCTTGACTGAGACTTGAGTCTGTCTTTTTTTTTTTATAGGAGTCAGTAGCAGTTTCATTCGGAGGAGTCTTCATCTATTAGTATGAGTCACATGTCTCTCATGTGCTTCTACTTATGCCACTGAATGTGACTGCGTTTTTTGACTTAGCTTCTGATGTTGTCCTTCTCACGCGAGTCTCACATGTTTTTCACTTGGACATATCATTACTCTTCTGTTCCTTAATTCGAAAGCCTTTCCCTCTTTCTTCTTCGATATTCAGACACTTATTCTCCATACACATTTTCGAATCTTTCTATTCTATCTTCTGTTTATTGTGTCTTCATTGAAGATTGATGGAGAATTGGTGAATATCACCACACTCCGATTTCATCTACTTGACAAAAGTAATTTCCTTTCTTTACCTTGTCGTCTTTCTTGTTTTCAATTTTGATATTGTGATTGTTATTCATATAGTTGTTAGGATTCTTTAATGATTTTCATTTATTTTGGCAAGCAATAGGGAAGACTATACACTATTGTTTCTCTTTCAAATTTGTAATCTTTTGGTAATATATGTAGTACTTGTTGGATGTTTAGATTAGGGTTTTGTTTAACTTTTGGAAGAATGCAATAGATCTGTCTATGAATCAATTTAAGTTTGGGATCAACATCTACACCACATTGTAGCTTTTGTAGTGCCATCTGTCATCTACCATTCTAGTCGGTGTTGATGACTTATTAAATTTGTATCAATACTTAAGAGGAGAGTATATTATCTAGTAGATGGATCATAAACTTTTAGCTTGTTTGCTTCTTAATGTGAAACTCGAGCTTGTATGAGCATTTGAAGAGAACTTGATGAAGCTTGAAACTGCACAATCTTTTGGAATTCCTGTTCTGTTTTCTCAACTCAAATTATTCATATACATCCATATTCTTTATACATGTAATGCTCATAAGCTGATGATATAGTTTCAAAGCATAGATAGTTTGCTTTTCTTCTCTCTTTGTGACAATTTTGTTATGTCATTACTTTAGAACAACTTATTTTGCTTGCATGGTGAATAATGATAAGAGATAAATTAAAAGGTGACTAGTATTAATAAAAAATTGAAGACATGTTAAAAGAAAATATCAGTACGATGCAGTGAAAATATGTGAGAAAATAGTACTTAAAGTTTGTAAGAAGAAAAAGGAAGGCTTAAGAAGAATGAGGAAGAAGTGATCTAGAATGATATGACTCTGTTATAACTTACTGAGGTCATGACACGAAAAGGATCACTCATAGTAAGTTCATTCTCGTTTTCTTAGATATTTTAGACTTTTTCCTTTAGAGTTTTTTGTTTTATAGTTAAATTTTTCTTTATTAATATGTAGTGCTTATCTCTTAATTATTTAGTCTAGAGAGTTTTTTACTTAGCCTAATTATATTCTTGACATAGTTTATGTACTTGTCTTTTAGGGATCGCAATGGATCAGCCCAGGCCCGCCCTATGGGCTAATCAGCATGTGGCTTGACCCTACCTGATTTATTACTTTCTTAAAAAATTTAAAAAATGACATCATTTTGTCGCTTTTAGTCGAGTCTCATGTAGGGTTGGGCTTGGACAACCCTAGCAGAGTCCAGCTTGCAGCCCAGTTAACCTGAGCTGGGCCTGTTGACTTCGAACCTGGCCTGGTCCAGGTTAGATTGTCATCCCTAGTCTTTTTTTAGTTTGTTTATTTATTTAATTATTTTATTTAATATTAACTTTCTATATTTATAAGTATTTATTCATATTTTTGTAATATCATTATTTTGCATTGTATATAGGTCTATAAAAAATAACTCTCCACAAATAGGTGTAAGATAATGTAGTATTGGACCACTCCATAGCCCATATTTCAGCAAGACTCTAGTTAAGCGTGGTTGTTGTTATTGCCGATGAGTAATAGAAGTTGAATGCTTAATTTTCTCATGGATTAACACAACTTGTTCCTTGACAGTTTGAGTGTTCAGAGATGCACTTGGTATGACGGGCGATGTTACGATTGAGATGAGAGGCAACCTTGTTAATCAGCTTGTTCACTACAAAAAAAAACAACACTATCTGCAACATTTTATTAATAAAACGTCACGAATTGTAAAGACTTTTCGTGACGTTTAAAAAAACGTCATGAAAAGTTTGAAATTTCTGCAACGTTTTATGAAAACTTCATAGATTTGTAACACTTTTTGCGACGTTTTATCAATAAAACGTCGCAAAATAGAAACCGTGACGTTTTGTTAAAGAAAACGTGCGGAAGACTTACTTAAAACGTTCTGCTTCAGGAGCAAAACGATATCGTTTTGGTTTTCTTAAATCCTCTACCTTAATCCCCTTCCCCGCCCACCTGCGCGCTGAATATGTGGAGTGTTTATAGAGATGGATTTAATTGAGTTTTAATGAATTTAAATGAAAATTTAGTGAGGTCGTGGTATAGAGTTGATAAAATGATCTGTTTTTTATGAAATGAAAGTGTAAAAAGGTGGAAAAAATGCATAAGATGAAAGTAGATAGAGAAAAAAATGCAAAAACTGGAATTTGCAATATGTATGAGAATCTGATTTTTTATGTTTAAGTCTAAACCTTGGATTTTTCATTTGATTTGTGTTGTTGAGCTGAAATTAAGCTAGAAGAATTGGTTTAAGTGTTTTATGTGTTAATTGAAGAAGATAGAAGTAATTAAAATTTGGAAAAATTACAGTAGATAGAGGAAGTATATGTGAAGTTTCAGATTTTTGATGTTTAAAGTGTAAATTTGAATTTGACTTGTTTAGAGATTGTATTAGATATAGAAATGCAAATTAGATGATTTAGGAGTGAGTAAATCTAGAAATAATGAAAGAAAGAAGGAGAGAAGAAGAAGAGATGTTCGGTGAAGAAGAAGAGAGAAAGCACGCCCGTGCATACCAATCAAATTAGTCACAGCCGTGCACCCTTAACGCACGACCGTGCAAAACCAAATGACCATTTTAGATTTTTCTAACAACATGCTTTTGGGTCAACTTTGCATCATCATTATGATAAGGTAAATGACACAATTAGGCAACAATTTCTTCTAGAAATTGTTCTCCAATATCTTAAGTTTCTAATGATACCAAGATTATACAATTTGATTCAGTATTCTAAAAGTTATACTCAATTTACTTTGGACTATTCTTTGAACTATAACTGTACTCTGTATTCAACTTCAAGTTAGATTCTGGAATTCTTAGAGATAAAATTAAAATTCTATCTCTTTAGACAATTTCTAGCCATATGTCTCTAGCCCAATTTAAATTAAGAATCATTCCATTTGGATACCTACTGATCAAAATACAGTCAAAATACTGAAGTATGTTCAATGAAATCATCTAAGCTTTTCATATTCCAGTACTCCTCAACATTTTCACCTTAAATTCAACAATCAATCCTCTTCAGATGGTGATAATTTTTGTTGGCGATGAAGAACAATGTGTTATGAGTCTATTGGTTCAAGGATCAAGTCATTTGGATGTCGAGTGAAGAAGTTATAGAAAAAAGATCAAAGGATATTCAGAAAACCATTTTCCTATAAAAAGCTTCGGGTCACGATCGTGCCTAAACCATCCTATAATGTCGCGATAATGTTGAAGCATGATCATGATTCGCGACCTTCATCAGTGAAGTCGGGATTGTGCTGTGACCTTTATCAGAAGGAAAACGACTTTCTACTTCAGGAGCAAAACAACATCATTTTGGTTTTGTTTAAACCTCTACCCCAGTCCCCTTCCCTACCCACCTGTGTTTTGCTGTCGATCGCTAGAGCTACGTCGTTGTCCAGTTTCTCCTCCCTCCTTCCGACCTTCAATTGTCACAATCTATTTGTTACCTTCTCACAGATTTCACATCTTGTTCTTCGATTTGGGCTTTCAATGTCTCTCCCTTTTCTTCGGTTTTAGCTGTAAGCATCATTTTCTATAATATCCATGCAGCTTTCTAGTGTTGTTGTGTTTTGTTGTTTTAGCTATGCAATCATTGTTGATGTTGTAGTCTCTATGTACTAGTC
>JANKOD010000007.1:20602669-20616710 GCA_026284645.1 Erythroxylum acuminatum | reverse complement strand
GAGTCGACCCGAGGTTGCACCCTGTGTTGCAATTCTTGGTACAAAATTTTATTTGACCGGTTTCCAAGAATCAATTTAAATATTGAACGATAAGCCGCGATCAGTGAATTTTGTTTTTTTTTTGCAACTTCTGAATGTGTAAAGACTACTTCAGCTACTCACTCCTCAATGTACTAATTTACTTCTGGAAACTCATTTAATTGACAGAACAAGACTAAGTAAAATGACTGAAAAATGAAAAGAGTATATTGGTAAGATGAGGTTTTATATGAAACCAACTTTAGGACTTTGAAAAACAAAACATCAACTAATGCTCCTTCTCCACTTCTGCTATTCAACTTAAAATTTACTACTGGAAAACAAAGCAGCAATGAAAGATAACAAGAAAATTGAAACTTGGAAAAATGATCTTGTATTGAAAGGTTTTTCTAGTTTTTTCATTACATTCGAAGAGAAGAAGATGATGAGCTTTATATTAGCTCTCAAACATTCTGCTACATCTTTGTAAAAAGATGAAAGATAAAAACATAATCTGATGAGTAATAACTAGCCTAGTACAACCTTTTCCTCATTTGGCAAAACACAAAATGACACACTTTGTCTTTAGCATAACCAAAACTAGAATTGAAAAAGCTAAAACTTGTGCAGTGTGTAGCATTTTTTGAAAAAACAGACATGAAGAAGGTGCTGCATAAAGATTTGTCCACATAGTGATCTGTTCATATCTTCATTAATTACTCCTAACAACATTCTTATTGCTTGATTCTTGTTCAGCAACATTAAACAATCAACTCGCACTTCAATTGCTTCAATTTATTCTATGTCTTCTGGTTACTTTTCCCTCCAAGTAACTAACTCGAATTCTCAACTACTGTTGTGCATCCGATGAGTTTCTGCTTCTTTCATTTTTCATTCTCCTCTCTGACTTGTGTTTCATTCATCTAATCTTTGACTTCATTGATTTGATTTATGTAGCCTTAAATTATGCCTAGGATTATCAATTCCAATCTCCATTAATTGTACTTGAGCTCCTTCATCTTTCCCTTGAGCTTTCTTTTCTTCCTAACTTTTACTGAATTGCCAATTCTTCTACATTTTTAACACTTTAGGGTGCTCAAGACAACTCCACTCAACAAGTATCTGATATAAAGAATCAGGTGCCATCTAAGCGTGCTAGGAAACACCTCTCCACTTTTCAATCACTGAACACTATTCGTGTGGAGCCATCTTCATTGTCAAAGCTTAAAAGGAGAGAATACGAGAACAAACCAAAACTTAAAGTTACAGTAGTGATTAAAAAGCGGAAGCGAGACGGCGTTAGGGAGTAAAGAAGAAGGTGGTGGCTTTTGTTTCTAGAATTTTTCTTTCTCTATCGTCTGATTCTTCGCGTAAGATCGAAGTCCAATTTTATACGTCCAACTCCTAAACGAAGTTTAATATGGATCAATAGGCCATAACACAAAGCATATATTCCTTACATCGAAGCTTTTCAAAGTTCTAAGTGACAAGGAAAGTACAAAGCATGCAACTAGCTGACAAACTCTGTGCTGGATTCTCTACGTAGATGGATAGATATATATATATACATACCAGCGTCACACATACAACCATGCAAAAACCACAAAACACTCCATAGATAGAAGAGCAGAAGATAGGATTACGTTCGGTGGTGGTGGCGGAGGAAGCAATCTCATGAGGGTGGTTGGTCGGACTATGACGAGAGCTAGTGTTACCAACATACAGGAATATGGGGTTGTTGATGATATTCTTCTGGGACCTGTTCCTTCCGCAGATGAAGTTCCTCACGCTGTTTCTGCTCTTAAATCGTGAGGACTTCCAAATGTTCTGATATTAATTGTTTCTTTTGCATCTACTGAGATAAGTTTGATTATACTACTGATGTGGTTGTTGCTGTTACTAGTTTATTTTCCACATAGAATTAGGGATTAAATTGTCTTCATAATCTTCCTCAACTTGCCAATAATTTGGTGATTTTGATAATAATTTATATTACAGTGACTGGTCTCGACCCAACTAGTTAATCCTGTGATATGCTTGAATTGGTGTTAGAAGTCTGAAGTGTGATCTCAATAGTGGTTGGTAGGTAGGTGAAGTTGACGATTTTCAATTACATAAGAGGTGGCCCCATAATAAGGGTCGAATTCCTGCAAACCTGATACCAGAAGCATGTCAGTTTCTGAAGACCAATCTATGTTTTGCATGTGACAACTACTATTGTGTAATATTGTCTTACAGGGTTGTAAAAGATAAGTTGGGACCAACGACGAAATTTCATTCGGCACCGGCTTGTTGCACCGAGTTCCTTCTGCAGGTTCAGAGTTTGGTTGGATAGAGCCCTCTATGCATCAATGCCATCCATATGTTGCAGAATGATCCAGCTGTTCAGGTGCCTAATGATGTTGATAGTTGTACAACTGAACGATTGTAATCAGTGTTTGAAACATGTCAGAAGTGCTGATTATAACTCGTTCAAAAGCTTATATTTACCTGAAATTGCAACCACTTTTGGTGCAGAAAACGGTGATTTCACTATCTTCTGATGAAGCTTTTTGGGATGCTATTTTGAACAATATTGAAGCGGCTCAAGAGCTGAGGAAGGCCTACAGTTCATGTGTGTGAAATTTCTTAAATGAATGGATATTCCTGTTATAGACATACTGTGTTGGTGATGCTATTTCTTATGGGGAATACGTGCTCCAATCGGTCGGTTTCAACTTTAAAGTGCACTGTTATTGTATAAGGAAACTGGTTAGGCTTGTGTGAAACATGTCCTTATTATCTGCAGGAGGAGTTAATAAGTCCCTTTCCTGTTCAGAAATAAGTGACATGTTTCAGCAGAGATTTTGCCTTCAGGATTTTGAGTCTAGTAGGGAATGGTCCCTTCTGTTATGCTGGTAGAAAATTTGCTTTAGATGGTAAATTGATACTGCTGTTTAACCATACGGACTTCCTATACAATGGTTCTACAAGAATATGATCTACTAGTGAATTTCATTTCTGATTATAAGGAGAAAAGTCTTGAAAATCTTGGGGAGGTTTGATGTCTGGAATTTCCTTTCAGATGAAGACTTTCAATCAAATTCGGAAAAACCAGATGCGAATAGCAGTGCTAACACTGAACACAATCCAGCCACGAATGTCATTAAACCAGATGCAATTAGCAGCGCTAACACTGAACACAATCCAGCCACGAATGTCATTAAGTGGATATTCGAAAACACAAAAGCTGGAGTCATTGGGCTGGTGGAGAAGATAGTGCAGCTGATGAACCAATTGTTTAAGCCACATGATGAGAAGACAACAGCAGGACCCTCAAGTCTATTTGAGGAAAAACTGAGATCGATAGTGAAGCCGGTGACCCAGTTGTTTAAGCCACATGATGAGAAGACAACAGCAGGACCCTCTAGTCCATTTGAAGAAATATTGGGATCCTCCATCCTGCTTTCTGCGGTGATTGAACTGTTCGTGATGATGACTCGACCCTACAGGGTACTTCATGTGAGAGTTCAGATCTTCTGTCTAGTTTTTATGGTGCCTTATTGTGTCCAGTGAATATCAGCTATTCATTTATGCGGGCCCTACGTTTATTTATGTGGAGCCCACGCAGAATCCGCATAAATGAATAACTGAGATTCACTGGACACAATAAGACACCGTAAAATTGGACAGAGGATCTTGTTCTTTCGTATGATTAGGACCCGCCACAAAGTATTTATTTTTAAAGATATCATAAGTGAGCCTTATTTTATTTAATTTTATTTTTCGCGAAAGTAAAAATGAGCCAAGCCCGCCTGCATTTGATGTTTGATGTTTGGCAAGAAATATAGTTATTTGGCTGAGTTTGTTTTCGTCTACAATTGTGAGATCAGATCAATTTAACATGTTGCTGTATGCTGTTTGCGTTAACAGGTAGCACATTATTATAAATGAACAACAGTTTTTGGTTGAAATCTTTAATGAATTGATGTACATACGAATTTTTGGTTTTAAAAAAGTTCGAGAATAAGGGAATTTCATTTTTAAATTCATTAGTTAAACATGTTATATGTATATTTTCAAATGTTTTAAAAAGATAAAAAGTTAAACCAAAATAAGAGTATCAGATAGTCATAAAATAGTTTAAATATTGAATAAAATTGAAAACTTTTTTAATATTATTGGAAGATATTATAGAATTTAAAATTTAATAAAAAATATTAAATAAAAATTAATTAATTTCTTTTAATTTATAAAATTAATTAATTTATAAAATTAATTAAGTAATCTTTTTTTACCAATACAAACTGTTAATATAAATCGAACCAAGAACAATTGGATCCACCAAATCGATCTATTTTTTATAATTAATATTTTCTTTAATGTTAGAAGAAAGATACATTACAAATATCCTCTACTCAATTCACTTGAAGATCAGTTTAAGAAGAGAAACAATTCCATTTATCTAATTCTCCATTACCCTCATTTAAAAAAGTTTTGAGCGCTACATTGTTATCCATGATTTAAAAGAAATGTTATAAATATCATTATCAAAATGATAAAAGTTAAGATAAAACTCGGGAAAATATGTTTTTTTAATTGCTTACTACCTGATTTCTGTTTTGATACAATAGTGGTTTTTGTTTAAGAAAGGCCACAAGTCACCAATTCGGCCCAAATAATTCAAGCCCAGCCCTATCAAACTTAGACAATCCAAAGCCTAATCAGGTCAAGGCCGAAACGACACAGTACGCCAAGCCCGAATCTAAGTTTAATCAAAGGTCGGGCCCTTTTTTCCATCCCTAACTTTTTTTTTCCCCATCCCTATCTTTTACTGAAAGATGTCAGGATTAGAAACATAAATAGAAAAAAAAAGTGAATAGATATTAAAAAACCAAAATGGGCACATTGAAAACACGTTAGTACTAAACATCTTAATTTCAAACAAACATCTTACACATATTAAACATAGATAATGACAGGAAAGGCAGTCTCCTGTCTCAAGCAAGCAATTGAACCTTTTGAGCACAACCTAATGGCAGACCATCAATACCTTCTTTCACAGAGTCCAGAAATGCCAGTCACACCACAACTACCTTGCAAAGATTTCTTTTCATCTCACACCTAAATCCATCCAGACCAAACTTGCAGACAGTCAGGTTAACTTATGAATGAAAAACATACGATAAAAAATGCAATAGGACCATCAACCAACACACCATCAGAACCCCATCCCACCTTCATGGACCTCAACTACTCCCTATAGTTCACCACCAAAGGGTAGAAAGCAAGATTAAACAAGAAATCAGAATAGGGGTTAACGGAAATGAAATTTAAGTTGCAACTAGCAGGTGGTTTAATCTATAGGTGAAAATTTGCAGACATACTTCAGAGCAAACACACCCCCCAGAACCCTCACACGAGATCAGAATGTAAGACTACGTTCATATCAGAAAATGGGTGGTAATCCTCTATGACTGGACAATTTAAGATTGACCCACATAACCCTTATCATGACACACGGCTATCGTCAACACCCGTTTAATTTTCTAAAAAGAATATTTAACTGACTACCATACTGAGACCAAGAAAGTAAAAATTGTGAACGGAAATGAGTAATGATTGTTGCAACATTTTTAGCCAAAAATTAAAAAAAAGAACAGAGAGAACATGAGACCCAAGATAATGATTCATGTTCTGCTACCTGCCACATGGACACTAAAGGAGACATCAGAAAGTATAGAGAATAAAGAACAAGAATATGAAGAAAGCCATATGAGAGCTACTCCCACATGCCCAAATTACCTTCATATCCAAGGAATATTCACCTTGCCAGATAATGAATTGAGAAAGCTGACCCAGGGAAGCTTCAAGCATGGCAACTACTATAAAATGGTTACTTCAAAAATAGATATTATACCAGAATACAGAACCAAGATGAGGTAAATTATAACCAACTAAACAACCCAAGATTTAATGTAACAACAAAAAAGATCAGAAAAGTTGTTCTATGAAGTCCAAATGAGACAATGAAAGTGGTGATTAGCCAAAGCAGATTAAATAGGCGGGATACCAAGCATCCAGAAGTAAATGAAATTATATCCTACAAAACAGACAAGAAATCGATAAGAATAAGCTGTGAATGGGTGTCTCAAAGATGCATCCGCATGAACAGAACTTCAAGACCGAATCTCTGCAAATGTCATAACAGTACATCAAGGTTAAAGATGTGAGTCCCAAACTTCCAACAAAGTCATGGCAAGAGGTAAGAAAACAGGTTGCTCCAAGAAACATCAGGCCTGTAAACATTATTCAATAATGGCAAAGGAAAAGGGTTAAGAGACATAAGAAAAAAGATGCTAAACAATAGTGTTTTTAGTGCATGATTCCAAATGATTAGAATGGAATTAAAAATTACAATGAGAAACAGACCAACTCCGTAAAGGCATCGCCCCAAATATAGAGAAAAAAGTAATTAGATAAGAATATCCATTACCAAAACATGGCAAAACATCAGCATTAGCATTAAAAAAGTTAACCCAATGCAACAACTAATTGCACCTAAAGAAGGGGGGTCGTAAATTGCAATTACACTGCCTTCCCTTAAGATACCTTGGACATACAAAGAACAGGGTGAATGCAAGATAAAATGGAAATACGGAAAGCCAAAATATATCAGAAAGATTCTAATTTCAAAGTTCCTGAATCACTAGTCACCGCATTACTGAAAATAGCAAAGGTTAGTGGAAACTGTCTGTATCTTCATTTTCTAGTCTAGAGAAGGGAAGTCCAAAAACTATCCCTGAGCACGAGTTCTGTCCTAGCAATATATAAGTGCATTCAGTACATGCAACTAAAGTAAATATGTCAACTGCACATATGACCAGAATTGGAACAAATTCAGATATTGTGTACGTTTCTAGTCAACGACTATACCTTTAAAATAGACACTGCCACTAGACCAAGTCATTTCATCTCAGCCAAGAACTTCTCATACTCGGTGTCAGCACCACTGGCTGCCTTCTCTACGTGTGAAGGTGCAGGGGGCACAGATGGGTTCGAGGCCCAAGGTACATTAGTCAAGCCCTGAGAATGGTTAGTTGTTGGGACAGGGGCAGGAGGAGGAGGAGGAACTGCAGTATAATAAGCTGAATAACCTAGAGAAGCTGAAGCTGATGCATAAGCAGGTTGAGCAGCATTAAATGGAATTGGAGCAGCATAGTTGGCATAGACATTAGAGGACACGGGAGCATTAGAGGTGCTATTTTCAGTTTGTACTCCTGGTGGGCAGCTTTGTTGTGATTCATCAGATGAAATACTCGGTGCAGGAGCAACTGAGGGATTTGTCTGTGATGGCTGAGGATATTGAGTTGGGTAGGTAGGCATAGGCTGAGCAGGGATGGGAGGATACATGGCTGAACCTGGAGGGGGAGGGGGAGGAGCAGTATATGCAGCATAAGGAGGAGGAACAGGAGGTCCCCAAGGGACTGGACTTCCAGTATAGCTTGGAGGGGGAATACCTGCATAGCCAGCAGGAGGAGCGTTTGGAAGAGGACCACCAGGGGTAAATTGTTGCGATGGATAGGTGCCAACAGGTTGAGTTGAAATTGGGTACATGGGCATAGTAGATACCGGAGGAGTTGGAGGAACCGTGGGTTGAGGAGGTTTTCCAGCAACTCTCACAGCTATGGTTCGACCTTCTAAGCGATATCCATTCATGCTTGCTATTGCATTATTGGCCATTTGGACATCACGATATTTCACAAAACCATATCCTTTGCTCAGTCCCGTAACTCGGTCTTTAATGACCTTAGCCATTACAATATCTCCAAAAGCTGTAAATAATCCAATCAAACCATCATCGTCAAGATTAGGAGGCAAGTAGCCAATGTACAAATTTGTATCATCATATTCCTTCGTAGAGGGTTTAGCCCCATTCATCCCTAATCCGGCTTGATTTGCACTACCAAGACCACCAGTATTGCTTGCCCATGGTGGATTGGCTCCAGAACCACTCGACCCCAAAGCTAAGGTTGAACTTTGCTTAGTCACAGACTCAGGCATAGTCCCTCCTAACTCCGCCAGAAAGTTCAGATACTCGTCATCCATTTTCTTCCCTGTTGTTCCCTTCACAGGACAATCAATAGTTGGATGTCCACCATCACCACATATCTTACATAGCACATCACTCTTGAACGTAGTAGTACGTGAAGGACAAGCATACTGCCTGTGTCCTGGTTCACCACACAGCCTACAGAACTCTTCATCCCTGATTGTCCCGTTCAAAGATGCGAGTTCTCTAAGCTGCTGCCTCTTATGCTCATTCAAAACCTCATCAACAGGCTGCAGCAACTTCTCAACCATTCCTGCAGCAGCATCTAAAGCGTCTTGAGTGTCTGCCTCAACCAAAACATGCAAATCCTCATTCTCTGATGGGTCTGGCTTTAAATCCCTCTTTTGCTGCAGTCTTCCTTCCTTCACCGATCCTTTACCCCTAATAACTATCTTAGCTCCGGTCTCCCTCTCCATTCTCTTTTGTGTATTCCCTCTCGGTCCAATAATCAATCCAATAAAATTGTATCCTGGATACTCCTTCATAGGTATATAAAGCTTCTTCTGAAGCTTCGGTGGCCTGTAATCCGCCGGGGGCTTAAAAGCAGGGTTCTTTTTAATGATCTGAGATATAATCTCTTGCCTTTCTTTGTTTAATCTTTCTCTAGCTCTATACTCTCTAGTATTAATCCTAATCCCCAAGTTATCATAAATTGGTTCAGGTGAGGGAGACCTCGCTCCTTCAGGTCGATCATCAAGAGGCATACCGGATTGCAACAATCTACTGATCTCAAGCAACCTAGCATTCAAAGCCTGAATTTCTGGGTCAAACTCAATACCTCCGGTGAAGTCCTTCATAAAATCAGGAAGCTGAATGACCGGCTTCGGCTCATCAGCCCACCTCGATTTCCTCTTCCTCGTCCCACTACCAGACTCATTATTCCCACCATCAGCCGACTGATCGTTTCCGGAATCCGCCGGCTGTTCCCAACGGCTCCTCCTCCGCCGGCGACTACTGGTCTCCTCCTCCCCTCCCGACTGATCCCTGTCGCCGCTGTTAGTATTAGTCAGACAATTTCCCGATAACAGAGGCTTTGGAATTTCCAGCTTCGGAGTAGATTCCGCCACCTGGCTATCGTAACCGTTTTGAGATTCACTTTCCAAACCAGCAGTAGAATTTAGGGTTTCGCAGGGCTTCTGTGGATCGCCAAACTGAGGCACCTCCGAGGGAATCTTGTCACCGGCATCGAATGATCCAGGTGGTGGAGGATGAGCTATTGAGGGATCTAGGATTTGAGGTTGGGGGATTGCGATTGGGTCCATAGATTTGAAGAAGGTCTAGGGTTTGTGAGCAGATTTTATCTTGATTGAACAATAAAGTAACTTGAAATACTCTTCGATGTATGACCTTCGGGTTCATAACTTCATATAAATATGAGGAGGGACTTGTACTTATTTTTAATATATTATTATCTTATTAAATTATTAAATATTTATTGTATTATTTAAAGTATTGGGTATTTATGTGTTTGTATTTTTTAAAATATTATGTTTCAAAATTATTATAAATTATTATGTCATTACATAGTATACAAATAATGTCTATATAAATATTTTTTGAAAAAAAGTCTATATAAATATTGTTAAAATACATAACAATTATTGCTTAATTTAAAAATTGTGGCATAATATTTTTAAAATTTATGGTAATTGAAATTTTTATAATTTTATAAAGTTAAAGTTGTACATTGGTTTAATTTTTAGAGATTGAAAAAAATACTTTTTACACTACAAAAATTATTTTAAAAATAAATAAATATTTGGCCGTAAAATTCAAAGTCACTTTTTAAATAAAAATAGCTTTTTTAAAAACTAAACAAATTTGAAACTTTTCAAAAAAGTTGATTATTTAAGCTTTTTCGAGTAAATTTATTTTGTCATTTACGTTTATAACACAAACAGGCACTTTCGTCTTTTGTGTTCGGTTTTCTCTTCCTTCTTCAACTTTCGTCTTTTGCTTCTCCGAAAAACTATATAGAAATCAGTCTGAAATCTAATTAAAATTTGAACTTTTGAAACTTTTCCAAATTTTAAATCGTATCAATTCATGAACTCAATTCAAGTACACCATTTTAAGTTTTAACAACCGTATAAACAACTTCAGGTCGGATTAGATCGGAGCAGAGGAAATGTGCCCTCTCGGACCAAGCAAGGCACATAAAACTCTACAAGTAAAGGGAGCCTTTCAAGCTTCAATCTTTTTCATTCCAAACACGGATTGCCATTATTTATGAACCGAAAGCTTATTACACAGCATGTCAAACTGAAAGCAGATTCAATAAATTTAATTCATTCATTTACAAACGTATAAACAACTGAATGATCGTAATGACACACCAACTGACATTTGCATCACTACTGGATAGATCTTTTATAGTGAGGTGAGGTTAAGTTTCTTCTACATATATGTACAATATTCAAGTGCTGGAGAACAGGGAATAGGAGGTCTTCAGTGTAGTGCAGGTTTTCACATGGAAAAGATCTGAAATCGGTGAAAAAAATTTCAAGTTTCGTGTACCAAAACCAAATATCAACAAGGTTAGAGATTAATAACAATAAGATACAAAAAACTGCTTTCTGGTTGGTTGATGATGAAGAACAATTGTATTCGGTAAAAAAGTTCTCACGTAGACCTAGCCAGTCAACGAAGGACTCTCATAACGAATTCTGGTCTTACGACCGAAAGGGCTATTCCAATGCCAACTTTTAATTTCAAGTAGTGAAAGACTCATAATTTTAGATTAAATCTCAAGGATTACCTGCTTTCAGCGGCTAGAACTACCAAGATCAAAGTCCATAGTGTAATCATATTCGATGGTTGGAATCACTGATGCTACAAATTTCAGGAAAAGGAAAAGATACCTGCAGAAAATACAATAGTTTTTACAAGTTCTTGATTGATATAAATGAAAAGAAAACAAGGAGATTAGAAGACAAGACAAAGAATAAAATTGAAATATAATAAACAATCAGGAAATTGCAGGATTAGAAAGAAACAAATGGACAAACATTAATAAGCAAATCATTAGCCAGGAATCAACCTACATTTCGTGGAAAATCTCCACAAATATACACAAGAATAATTTCTTTTTCTTTTGCAGTCAATATGTGCCTTATGGGGCAAAACCAATTAGATTAAAGGTTTTACGATATATACTGTGTTAAGGAATGAGCCCTAATCATTTTCTTCTAGGTTCATAACCAACTTTTTCTTAATAGTGCAGGAATAAACTCACTTGTCAACTTCTGGCTCAACCCCACGTGACATCAAAACATCAATAATTTTCTTCATGACAGCACCATGTCGGCATGGATGAACAGAAGCATGCTTCCCAGGTAGATGAGGATGATCTTCAATAGTTACCTGCATACTTCTGAAGTCAGAAGGAATATGGAATGCTATTTTCAGAATTTATATAACAAGCAATATATGTGTGAACAACTACATAATCTGACAGACACACTTAACCTGAATTTCATATAGATGGCCCAGAGTGAGATGAATACATGGTACAACCATAAAGACATTAAGATTTTCTTGTTTGATTTACGAGATTTAAAAGAAATTGTATATTCAAAACATAGGGACAGGCACATGCACAGAAGCAGGCATAAGAACATTTGATACTGCATGTTGGAGACAATAATTCTTACTGTTTTGCGTGCATGATCTTGACTGACATCCTCAAGCACAAGTTCTGGTTGCAAGAGCATCCTTGACTGCAAGTTACAATGAGAATAGTCAAGGGGGTTGATGAAAATTTGCTAGACCACATAAATAAATGGTTGATAAAAACAATATTACACAAGTACTGGTTGATTCCCATCAATAGCATATCCAAGTACTATGAGGGCTTGGCCAACATTCTAATGTGTGGTCAATATTTTGGAAACTGTCACCTCAATAATAAGACGAAGCATTTCCATTACGCAAAGAGTTTGCATAACAATGATTCTGAAACATAGACAAGAAAATGGAACAGTAAAGAGAACAAACCTCATCATATCCAGTAAGCCATACACGAGGAGTTTGATAATATTTGTCATACCTGGAAATATAAGATTGAAAACCATGTTTATAATTATATAAAAATGAGTTTGATATCGATCCCCATATGAATCCTTAACAAGAATCACAAAACTGTTATATTCATGGTTAATTGAACGTATAACAAATGAAGCCATGAAAGATTACAAAAGAAACCAGTCGCAATACAAATGAGTAATGTGAGGAAGTTGTCAACTATTCTTACGTTATGCTGACATCGTAAGTTCTAGTACGCAGTATATTGTCGTCATCTGGCTCATGAGCCACAAGATATGTGGACTGAAGGGTTGCCTGCATCAGGTAGTCAGTTAAAAAATGCATTTTTCCTAAGGGAATCACAATGAAAGTAGCACAGAAGGGAGTGAAAACTTACAGGATCTGTTTCAACTAGGTTGTTAGGGTCTTCATAGTCTGCCATGTCAGGAATATCTTCTTCTTCTTCACTTCTAAAATATGAAGGGATTGATTGAATACAGTTCTGCTTGTTAATATCTAGGGCCTCCATTGAAGGCAAGTTCTCATCGTCATCACTTTTGGTTTCTGTTATAGGAGTCGAACCATGAAGTCAGGAGATTAAAGTTTTCACAAGACTACTAGTCCACCATAGAAATATACCTTTTGGTTTCCCATGAGTTGCCAACCAGCCTTCACTATCTTCTGTATCAAGTAAAATTTCACCTCCAGCAGCTTCATATTCTTCTTCTACTGAGGCGGCTCTTCGTAGGCAAGGCACTGAAAAGAAGTCAGTTTTCCTTTATAGAATTCATTTTCCAGGTCAATATTATGCATAACTATAAACAAAAATTTCTATGTCCACTGTCCAGATAAACAAGTTATGACCAAATTTCATATTTGTCTTTCCTGTTATACTGAATCAGTAACTTCCAAATTCCATCATATTTGTTCTCTGACAAGATTGAAATAGACACGTTCATGCAACTTTTACAAGGAATAGAACAAAACAAATCCATCACAGGAGGTGCCACCAATTACCGTTTCTAGTAATCAAGAACTGTTTATCTGTAGGCAAATAGGGCTTCCTCTTGCTTGGCTCACCAGATTCCCTGTAAGAGAAATTTTAAAAAATGGAAACAAACAATCATATGTCAAAACACAGAACCCTATGACGAGGTTACCGAAATATGGTGATTATGGTCAGAGCTCAAAAACAAAAAAACACCAAATGATTAGGAAAGGCCAAACTTGACATGTCAATCACTCTTACACTACCTCATTGCCTTTACGTTTATACATAAACAACATGAATGTTTACGCCCAATTCAATCCCATAAATGCCAAAAGAAAAAAACGATTCGGAGACGTAACTTTACAATCAAACCACACTATCCAATTGATAACGACATACTTCTATTTACACAGGAAAACAAAAATGGAGCTTGCAAAAACATAGGGGAGTAAATTGAGACAGAACGAACATAGCAGATTGGGTTATTACCAGGACCAAGTAGGGCATTTAGCGACGAGATTGTCACCGGCGATAACAAATTCGCTTACACTGAGGACACCTTTCTCTTTGAAGGCAGAGACCGTGCGTGGACCAGTAATTCTCTCTACCGTTCCTTTGAATGCTTCGTGCAGCCTCTGCGAGAGTACCATCTTGAAGATCAATTGGTAATTTGGAATAGATCAATACTTGAGAACAAGATAACTCTAAATTGAAGAGAAAAAAGGGAAAAGCTAAAGGCGTGTTTGGAAGTTAAAAGTCTCTGCTGTGGGTACTTTATTATAATAATTAAAAAAAAACGAGGACGAGATTCGAAGTAATCGCTAAGTTAATCTAAAAATCACAATTTCAAATTACGAAAACATTTTTTTATAAAAAATGCAAAAAAAAATAGCTGACTATACGAAAAAAAAATTGGC
>JANKOD010000007.1:20552111-20562607 GCA_026284645.1 Erythroxylum acuminatum | reverse complement strand
AAATTTTAATTTATAAATGATTTATTTCATTAAAATAATATAATTTTATTAATAATTTGTTAATAAATATTATATAATAGATTAAATAAATTTATTTAAGTAAAAATAATTTATTTTTAAGTTTTATCTAATATGTAATTATTATTAGTAATAAAAAATATAACTATATTAACAACAAAACAAGTTTTTGTTTTTATTTAAAAGAAAAACAAAAAATAAAAACAAAAACTATAAACTATAATAGAAAAGTAGAAGCAGGATTAAACAACTCCTTAAATTACTTAAAATTTTTGAAACCATTAAACTTGAAAACTAAAGGTTTAAATTTTAAGAATTATTTTGTGAAACGAGGTTGAAAATTAAGTTAAAATTTTAAATTTTAGTTACATAAAAAGTTTAAAATAAATTTTAATCTGCTTAAACTTGACATCTATAATTAATTTATCATTATTTTAATTTATAATAGTCAAATTTTAATTTAGTTAATATTCATATATAATTTTATTATTTATATATAATAAAAATTACGATTTTTATTAATGTTTTAATACTGAATCCGAAGTTAAATCGACCAGACAAGAAATTTAAGGTTTAAAAAGTTTAATAAATATTAAACAGTGATAAAATTGGCTAAAAATAAATAAAATTACAAATTTTGAAATATAATTTAAAGAAATTATTCTTACCTATCGAATAATTTAAAGTTTAATTAAAAATTATTTAAAAAAAGTAGTTAATTTGTTTCAATTTATAAAAATTTATTAATTAATAAAAATTAGCTAATTAATTAAAAAAATTAATCAATTTTCAACAATAAAATTATTAAAATAAATCGAATTGAAAAATTAAAAATAAAACAAAAAACTTGAATGCTACAATATTTTAATGGTTGAACTGATGAATATTTTTTATCATTGATTTTCGTGACTATTTATATAATATATTATAAATATATTTTTTATAATAAGATAATATATTTTATTTTTAAACAAATTTACAAAAAAAATTGTATAATGATTAAAAATTTTAAATTATAGATTGTAAAATTTTTTAATCAGTGAAATTTAAATTTAAAATAATAACTATTTCATAAATTAAGTTAAATATAAATTTATAATTTATAAAAAAAATTAAGCTTTAAGCCCGATTCGTTTGTTCTAAATTCTGACTCTGCAGTCAGCTCCTCTGTATCTCGCTGAAATGGCGCCACCAAGATACAGAGGAGCCATTAACATCGGCTTTCAACTCTTAGTTACCACTGGTGTGATCACAGCAAACTTTATCAACTTCGGCACTCAAAAGATCAAAGCTGGGTGGGGTTGGCGAATCTCCCTAGCTATGGCCGCAATCCCAGCTTTAATTCTAACTACAGGTTCATTTATCTTACCGGAGACACCCAACAGCCTGATTCAGCGTACCAACGACCACCAGAAGGCCAAATCTGTGTTACAACGTATTAGAGGAACACCTGATGTCCAAGCAGAACTTGATGATCTCGTTAAAGCATGCAGATCTGACGAAACTTCCGAGTCCCCATTCAGGAAAATCCTCCGGAGAAAGTACAGGCCACAGCTAGTAATGGCAATAGCGATACCAGTTTTCCAGCAACTCACAGGAATCAACGTCATCTCCTTCTATGCTCCAGTTTTGTTCAGGACTATCGGTCTGAGCGAAACCGTGTCACTGATCATGGCTGCTCTGGTTGCTGGAGTGGTTGGCTTTCTAGGAACAGTCGTGTCGATGTTTACAGTAGACAAGTTTGGTCGTAGAGTGATGTTCATGCTCGGGGGTATACAGATGCTTGTTTCACAGGTTGCCATCGGAGGTGTTATGGCAGCTAAGCTAGGTGATCATGGCGACTTGTCCAATGGGTATGCTTATGCAGTTCTGATCTTGATATGCGTGTATGTTTCTGGTTTTGCTTGGTCTTGGGGTGCATTGGGATGGTTGATCCCTAGTGAGATTTTCCCATTGGAGATTCGATCAGCTGGACAAAGCATCAACGTTGCACTGAACTTCCTCTTCACCTTCATCATCGCACAAACCTTTTTAACAATGCTTTGCCACTTCAAGTCTGCAATATTCTTCTTCTTTGGAGGGTGGGTCGCACTGATGACTGTGTTCGTGTACTTGTTGTTACCTGAGACCAAAAGGGTACCGATTGAGCTGATAGATAGAGTGTGGAAAGAACACCCGTTTTGGATGAGAATTGTTCAAGAAGATGATGAGAAGAGTGGAGTTTGACTCAAATAACAAATTTATTTAAATTAATATTTATAAATTTATCATATATTTCAGATTTTAATACATTTTTCTTTTGAATTCTTAAAATAAAAATAATTCTTATTATATAACTTGAGAGATTATTGATAAAAATAGAGATTAGATTATTCTATTTGACTTAATTTTCAAAAATAACAACTCGCTTATTTGCCTGCTGTCTCATCATTCGATCAAACCGAGCTTATTGACATTCCTAATTGAAAATTTAAACGATTAGATGGAGTTTCTTAAAGTTGCTTACACTCAATTAAAAGTGGTCAGCCCGATCGTTACTTTAAAACTGACATCTTTTTTGACATTTTTTTTAAAAAAAATATAAGATAAGTTAGATTGACCATCTCGCCTTGTTTGTTAGGCTATCATTAAGTCAAACCAAGCTTATTGACATTCCTAATTAGAAATTTAAACGATTGGATGAAACTTCTTAGAGTTGCTTATACTCTTTATTAATGTTTTAAAAAGTCTGCTAAAATTAAAATTGTTAAAATAAGAAGTTTAAAGTTATTATATTTTAATTGGAATTAATTCGTGACCGAAATGATTTAATTTTTAATTATTATTATTTATAAAGTGTTATGTTTTGAAATCATTTGAATTGGAATATCTAAATAATTATGCAACATGAAGTTATTGTGAATATTTAAATTTAATACATATTAAAAATATTTATTTAAATCATTTATAAAAATATTTTAAATATGTAATTTTTGTGAGATTGAATACGACAAAACAAAGATAAGCTTCTAATTGTCATGTTCCAATTGGCACCATTTAGTTGAACAAATCATCACTAAGCAGGGGACAAGAATCCACGCGGTAGCCACTGCGCGTGGGATATAAAGAAAATCTGAGTCTGACAATTGAAAGAGACACACCTTACGGTTAAAAGCTATCAACGTCAAAGTCGTATCAACATGTTCTGTCTGATTCTGGCCCACGCGGCCCCATCTCATTAGTAGGTGCTCTTACTTTGGTCACAGACCAATCATAGTAAAAGTCTTGCAATCATGTTAACTCCATACGCCGTATTAAGAGCAAAAGAACAGCCGAAGTCGAGATACAACTCGGTGCGGTTCGGACTCAGCATCGGCGTTCTGCTTGCTTTGAGCGTTAAAGTACACGAAGTTCGTCTCCTGGAATTTAAGGTTTGTGGTGATGGCTCGTTCAGCTTTTCGTAATCTGTTTCTCTTTCTTTGTTCTTAATTTTTTATCGGCTTGAAAGTAGCTCTTTTGGAGGTGAATTTTTATTTGTTGTGATCTTGGAAGTCCAAGTTTCGTGAAAAGTTCATCCTTTCATTTCTGGGATAGTTTAGTTAGTACTGATTATAAGGAGCTGATATGTGATGTTGGTGAAAGTTGATGATTATTGGAAGTCTGAACTTTGATCACGTGATTGGTGATTGATTGATCATCGGTACTTGTTAAAAGCTAGCACCTTTAGGTTCATAATTCTGCTGTTTATGTTAAGGAGCATTTCACTTACTTGGTTTTCACACTTGTTTTCCTTGTGGGTTTGCTCCAGAGAAGAATTTTGGGATTACAGTCGTTGGAACAATGAGTCCCGCCATATCATCTCAATGGCAGGAGAAGGCTACTGGTTTCTTCTCTTCCTCAGGTTCTGATTGATGTATATTTTGATGTTTTCTTAAGTTTCCCTTCTCTTCAAATGTTGGTTTTGTAATGGTATTGTGGTTTTTAATGCAGGGGTCAAACTTAAGGCAGCTGGACAGTCAGCTGGGACATTTGTGGGTGAAGTTGCAAAAGATGCAAAAGGTAATGTTAATGATGTTGCAGACCGAGTTGGATCAGCAGTCAAGAACCGATGGTCGCTTCTTCGGGAGCCAGCTACCAAGCACATTTTGCACGAACGTGTTATAACTGCTGCTGCTACAACTGGTATGTTATTGAGGAAGGGAATTTTAGGGACAAAGGACAAGGTTGTTGTCGGGAAGACAAAGGTCGAAGAGGTAACTTTTCTTGAAAATCAAGCTTTGTTGTTATGGGGTAGTTATGGATTGGATCGAAGTTTTCTTATGTAGGCAGTAAGACTTATTGGATTGATGTTATACTGGTGATTTTAGTTGCAAGTGCACAGAATACTTGTTATTGTCAATATCAGCAATACCATATAGGAAGAAACCTCAAATTGAGTTTCAGTTTTTCTTGATTACTCAAATCCAATTATTTCTGTACAATTAATTGAAAAAAAGGTGACCTATTCTAATATCGAACAGAATGCATACGAATACAGGAATCCGTTGATATATTTGAGTACTTTGAGAGATTGAATTTCATGTGTTCAAGAAAAAGATTTAAGCTACAATGTTGAAGATGTCCAGTACTGTGTTGGTAATGGAATTCAAAGATTACCTGCTTCCACCATCTTCCCTAGTTTTCTGTGTGAGAGGCATTTCATTGTTGATTAAGTTGTTGGATTCTCTAATGTCTAATATTTGCTGTTTAGGCTTATGTAATTTGACCTCTGTCTTTTAGAGGCTATCAAAATTACTGGTCTGACTTAGCTAAATAAAGCTTAAGGTAGATGCAAATATGCACATCCTCTTTGGGGGGGTTAAACAAAAATTTGATAGTATTATAGTTTCATGTCAAATTGAATGCTAATGTCCAGACTTATAGCTCATACTGTAAGGATTAAAACTGAATAGTGGTGAATTCCTGCAGGTGGCAAAAAAAACTGCTCAGAAGAGTAAGACAATATTGACGGACATCGAAAGATGGCAAAAGGTATTGAATTCTCAGGCCTTTTACTTCAGTTCCCTTATTCTTTTATCGTACTTAAGGTTCCCTGGTCTGATTTTCTATTTTGTTTTCTCATTTCCAGGGAGTTGCGAGCACTGACGGTAACTTTCATTTAATACGCATCTTCTTCAGTTTGGGAAAATGCTTGTATCTGAAAATTAAGTTCATTGTATGAGATGCTAGTCTTACTTAAAATGATTATTTAGCTTGTTAGGTTTAACATTGTTTAGAGAGGCTGAATACATAGATTTTGGTTATCTAGGTCTAGATGAAGGTACCCAGAACTGCAGACATTAAGGTAACCTACAGTAATGTTATGAAAGTGTATATATTTATATTCTTGTTTCCTTTGTGATCCTCAGTGTTTGGAGTTCCAATTGAGATCCTTGTGCAACGACAAAAATCAAGCAGGCCTGTTCCTCATATTCTAGAGAGATGTGCAGATTGTATTGTATTGTCAGGTAAATGATACGAGACAGAGATAAATATTGTTTCTCATTTAGTACTGCAAACATTTCAGATAAGGATCGCTGCTTGTTCTTTCAAATTGTTAGGTTTAAGCACAGTGAATTTGTTTAAAGCTGAAGGAGATAAGAATGTTATTCAGCAATTGGTTTCTCTATGCAACCAAGGTATATTTGTACCCTTTGGCCCAAATTGAATGTCAGTGTATTCAACATTGCTGATTATTAAATTGTTGGGCATCTGTCATAATTTACTTTTCAGATCCCGGTGCATCATTACCGGAAGGTGTAAGCGCAATCGACCTGGCAGCACTGATCAAATGTTACCTTGCAAGCCTTCCTGAACCTCTAACCACATTTGAGCTTTATAATGAGATCAAAAGTTCACGTTCTAGCATTAATGCTACGAGGAACACCCTGAAGAAACTCCCTACCGTAAACTACATGACTCTCGAGTTCATCACTGCACTACTGCTCCGTGTTAGCGAGAAGTCACTTGTTAACAAAGTATGCAAACAGTTGATGTTTCTGTGTCTTGCCCTTCTTCTTCTGCTTGGGCCTAGTGGTTGATATGTCAATACCTTTTCCTCCCATTTCTGAATCTGGTTGAATGCAGTGCATAAATTGCAGTTGGTTGCTATTTCCATGGTTCTTTTTCTTATTTGTGCTCTATGCTTTTGCTATATTGAGCTTTTCTCAACCATTAATATGCTTGCTCAAGTGTTACGTGTTCATCCATATGTCCATACTGTTTTGCCTATCCATTCCCTAGTATGTATCTGCACAAAGTTGTATTATCTTTGTATTTGTCTCTGCATTATGATAAACACGAATTGCAGAAGCATGTACAAAATCTGATACGCACGCTTCTCTGTGGTTCTGTAATTGTTATGCAGATGGATGCTTACTGTCTTGCCATGGAAATGGCCCCTGTCATTATGTGGCGAAAAGAGAAAAAACCCGAATCTTATAGACAGTATTGGAGTCACTGTGCAAAAGATGATTCCAAGAAGAACATGAATCCATCACCTGCTTACAGTTCATGGGACATGCTTGCAGGTGAGTATGGTATCTTCAACAAGAATTTCTGCTGAGCACATCTTCTGCACATGAACAGACATAGGCTTGTATTGTATCTGTGGATCAAATTAGTTATCTCCAGTCTAAACCTTCCCATGTAAACTGGTTATTCTACTCTTTATGTTGATGCAGAAGAGGGTGAAGATGTAGATGATCCCTCTCCCATTTCCCTGGAAGTTGGTGCCCCGGAGGACGTAGGAGCTATAGAATTTGTTCGGTGCCTTGTCGAGCAACACAACCAAATCTTTACAGATGCAAATGAGACCATTTGGAAGTGAATCAGCTTTACACAGACTCCAATCTGATTCCTGGACTCATGTAAATATCTGTGATTAGGAACCTGGAAGCTCCTTTGTCTTAGAAGAAGTTCTCTTTTTTCTTCTTTAGCTTCTGGGAAAGGCCTCTCATCAATTAGACTTGTAGTATATGACCTGGTGCTGCTTACATAAATCACTACTTGTGTCATAGTTCAGAATCATTTTCTTGACATGCCTTTTCTGTAGAAGCTATTTTTGTAATATATCATTATTCAATCTGGTCTTAATCTAAAACTCTTATATAATCTTAAAAAATATTTACTAAATTATTTTTTTAGACATTTTTAGTTATATGAAAGAGATGAATTAATTTTATATTGAATTATAATATAAAATTAGAACTTAGTAAAGATAAGATTAAAAATGCTGATTTTTTGTGATTATACTAATTTAAAAATATTTTATCATTTTCAATTACTTTAAAAATATTATATAATATTTTAATGTTATATAAAAAAAATTATTATGTTGTTAGTTATTTACTTAAGTGTCAATAATTATATGATTATTTTGAATCGATTATATCATAATTCAATCCGATGCTAACCTCAAACTTTTATATAATCTAAACAATCTATTAAATTATTTTGAAAACATTTTAGTTATAAGAGGAAATTTAGTTAAATTTATGTTGAATTATAATATAATTTACTTGGAATAACTTAATAGAAATTATTTTCTAAAACTTTAAAGAATAAAAATATTTTTAAAAAATTTATAAAACCATAAAAAGCTCTCCATGTTTTAACTAAAAATGTACGTAACTCTAGGATTTCCAAATAACGTTCTGTATAAATGCGTGAATGAGATTTAATAAAATCGAGTTGGAATATCGTAATTGGAACAGAGGATTTATTCCCCATTCTTCCATCTATCAAAGTTTACAAGAGAGGAGTCCACATAAGCAAATAGAGGAGGCGATAATTGAACCGAAAGTTAAATCGATAAGACGAAAAATTTAAGTTTTAATTGGTATTACACTGTTATAAAATCAATTAAAGATTAAACAAAATTAAAGAATTTGAAATATATTTAGAAGAGATTATCAAGAATTTGAAGTATAATTGAAAAAGAGATTATTAAATAAAAATTAATTAGTTTATTTTAATTTATAAGAATTTATTAATTTAAAAGTTAACTAATTGATTAATTTATAAAAATAAAAATTATTAAAATAAATAGTTAGCGTTACTCCTTGACCAAGAGTCAAACACTTTGAAAGCACCCAAATCATAATTGAGCAAAGCTCTCGCTCCATGTTTAATGGCCGCCAGAAGCTCGCTCATCGCTCTTCTCTCTCTGTTTATTTTGGTAAGAATCATCCAACACCGATCCGAACTGGAAGTTAATAAATGAAGTCAAATGAAGTAATCGAATGTATTGAATTGTTTTTGGATAATCAGGTGGTAGGGAACATCGAAAACCCAATTTGTTATGCACATGAATCAAAGCTCGGGATTTCAGGGAAGTACCCCATAGTGGTGAGCACATGGCCATTTAAAGAAGCTGTTAGAGCTGCTTGGAGTGCTGTTGATGGTGGGCTCAATGCCGTTGACGCTGTTGTTGATGGTTGTTCGGCTTGCGAGGAACTCAGATGCGATGGTACAGGTGTGGTAATCCAGTTTCTCTTGATTCAAGTGTTATCGTTGCTTTAGGCGTTTTGGGTCCTTCTAGTTTCTTGTTCCTTTAATCGATGGTTTGGGAAAAGAGTGAATATTATCCAAAAAGGACCCAAAAACTCCCATCTTCTCTTTCAGATTCCAATTCAGAGTTTGTTATCTGGGTCATGTTAATGTCACGCTTTACTGTTTAGTGCAAATGAAACTCTCCATACTGATGATAGTAATGGTCTTAGAATATGCATGATTACGTATAAACTGCCTCATTACGCAGAGAATTTGGTAACTACGGACTTGTACTCGATTCGAATCTGAAGTTACATCTATCAGACTCTTTTCTAGTGTCTTTTTTTTTAACTTAATTGTTTGGTTCTTGATGCATCACCGGAGAACTGACTGAGAGTATGGCAAATTTAAGTCTCAGGTAAAAGCATGGCTAGGTGCTGTTAATAGTAAAGTTTTAAGATTAATGATTTCATTTGATTTGTTGAACATTGAGTTGCATGATAAAAGAACTTGAATTTTCATATGTGGCTTCAGTTTACTGCTCTTTAGTTAACTCTATACTTCCAAATTATATTAGCTCATCAATCTTTCTGAATCTTTTTCTTACTATGAAATGAACAGTTGGGCCTGGTGGGAGTCCTGACGAGAATGGAGAAACCACAATTGATGCAATGGTGATGAATGGGGTAACCATGATGCCCTGCTTATTTCATCAAACTCATTGTTTTTTCTTTACCTTGCTTTTCTTGTTGAGACATGAAGATATATCATTTCTTTTGCCAAGGATGTGCGTAGGTGACAATGGAGGTTGGAGCTGTTGCTGCCATGAGGTACGTGAAAGACGGCATCAGAGCTGCCAAGTTGGTAATGCAGCGTACAAAGCATACATTACTTGTTGGGGAGCAGGCATCGGCCTTTGCTATTTCAATGGGCCTCCCAGGACCCATGAATCTTAGTTCATTAGAATCTAGAGAGAAGTGGACAACATGGAAAGAGAACCGCTGCCAACCTAATTTCCGGAAAGATGTTGTCCCTGCGGATAATTGTGGTCCCTATCACCTGAAAAATTACATGGATATCACAGAAGGGGAGTCCTCAGATTTTAACCAGATTAGAATGTTTCAACCCAGCACATCTCATGTTGGTCTTGACAACCATGATACTATATCAATGGCAGTTATTGATAAAGTAAGTTGATGGAAGAAGTTTGTCAAACATATACTGATGTTGGCATGCGAACGTCTAAAAAACTTGTTTTCATTTGTAGATGGGGCACATAGCTGTTGGTACATCAACTAATGGAGCCACTTTTAAGATCCCTGGCAGGTAAGTTCGATACGTGGCATTAGTTGTTTCATAAGATAAAAGTGGGAATTGAACCATTAACACTTGGATTTTGATAGGTTCTGAAATGTGATAGTTGATAAATGTATGAAGTATTGGTTGATATTAGATTAATAAACTGGGAATAGAGAAAAGGGAGAGTGTGTTGTTATCGATGATGAAAGGAAATAAAGATAACAGATGACACCAGCAACATTCGAGAGGTTGCCTTCTCTCCCAAGACCCACTCAAATAACTAAAGATTCCCAATACCCTCACACCTTTCCCATTCCGCTATTAATAATAGACTTACTAACAATAGAAAATAGACAACTCAGCAGATAAGACAAAGTAGTGCGACAACCTGCCACCATGACCCATGTACTTTACTAACATTCCCTGACCAAATAACCAACATTCCTTGACCTCATACAGACCCATTAATTCGAGTCAGCCCTTTTGTAGCCATGATACTTCTTCCTTGTGTAGAAAAACTTAATTGGAGGCCTATTGGCAGTAGCAAACTTATCATTACTCCCCCGACTACAACACCCCCCCATGATACTTCTTCCTTGTGTAGAAAAACTTAATTGGAGGCCTATTGGCAGTAGCAAACTGATAGGTTCCAGAAAACAGGTATGACG
>JANKOD010000007.1:20524923-20536773 GCA_026284645.1 Erythroxylum acuminatum | reverse complement strand
TTTAATAATCTTTGTTATTAAAAATTAATCAATTTATTAATTACTCAGTCAGTTTTTATAAATTAATCATTTTTTATGAACTAAAATCAATCGATCAATTTTTATTTAACAATCTTCTTTTTCAATTAAACTTTAAATTTTTCTACAGGTAAAAATAGCTTTCTTCAATTATTTTGAAATTCTTTAATTTTATTCAATCTTTAACCGGTTTTATAATAGTCTAATACCGATTGAACCTTTTAAATCTGTCTTATTAGTTTAACTTCTGATCTCGTTTCAAAAATATTAGACACTATTAGATAAATCACAATAAAATTCACACGCACAATCACACACTCTAAGCACCGAAAATAAAGAAAAATGACACAAAGATTTAGCATGGTTCGGCCAATGATGCCTACGTCCTCGGGCAAAAGCAGAGAGAAAATTTCACTGTGAAGAAAATGATACCAATGGAATCCTTTAAATCTAGTTTTTTTTTTAAAAAAATAATAAACTCTTTGTGTGTTCCAAACCAAACCGGTCTAACCGAACTGGCCCAAGCCCGAAGCCCAACACTAATTTCCGTTTTGTTCCAATTCAGGTTGCACCGCGAGCTTATCGGATCGAATTATCACTCGAAGCCACCAAATTTCAAGACAAAATAACAACAGACACAATTAGAAAGCACAATATGCTTAGTTCCAACAAGTTCACTCCATACTTCTCATACTATATTTACATAAGTGGGTGCATGTGCTTATGATGTTTTAATATGGATACAATGTTTCATTTATAATCAATCATTATGTTTCATGTATGCACCGAACGAATAAATAAATTATAAACTATTTAACGATTTAAAATTAAATTATAAACTAAACTAATTGATTTTTTAATAAATCCATTATTTAAGCTCTATACTCTTTATTTGTGGCCTTATGACAAAACTTTTTGGCGTCACCTAAAATTTTTAATAAAAATTATGCTATTTTTAATTTATAAAAATTAAAAATATATTTAATCAAGCTTAATTCATTTCTGATCAGGCTTCAAGTTGGACTCGGGTCACCATTAATCCGAGAATGGTTATTTGGAAAACATGATTAACTATGGAAAACTTAAGTTCCACTACATGCTTATAATTGTTCAAAATTAAAAAATATATTTAATCAAGCTTAATTCATATCTGATCAGGCTTCAAGTTGTGCTCGGGTCACCCTTAATCCGATAATGATTATTTGGAAAACATGATTAACTATGGAAAGCTTAAGTTCCACTACATGCTTATAATTGTTCACTTGAAAGGTATGTCAAAATCATATGCACCATATTATAATGATTTCCCACCTTGTGTTTTTAATCATATTACTTTGAATTGACAATGTTCCTAATTAAGAATCCATTTTACTCAATTCCATTGACATTATAACTCTTATCCTCCATTTTAATTATCGTATTAGTGACTGTTATTTATTTTAATTGGACATATTACCCTAAAGAATGAGATAATG
Organism: Erythroxylum acuminatum; assembly: GCA_026284645.1. Lineage (NCBI taxonomy): Eukaryota > Viridiplantae > Streptophyta > Magnoliopsida > Malpighiales > Erythroxylaceae > Erythroxylum > Erythroxylum acuminatum. The sequence continues at coordinate 20,535,280 of JANKOD010000007.1, read as the reverse complement.
ATTTTAATTTATTTTATTAACAATTATTACATTTGCAATAGTTTTTTATACATATAATCAAAATTTTCAAAATTAGACTGAAAAGTTAAATCGATAAGACAAAAGGGCTTAAAGTTTATAAGATTCAGTCAGTATTAATAAGGTTACGTATTATTGAACCTCTTAAGATCTCGCGTCTCAGTAGGATTTTAACTGAATGCTGATGATAATGATGATTTAAAAAATCAAATCAATTTTTTTGACAATGAAAGTTATTGAAATAAATCAAACCGAAAAATTGAAAACTGAATTGAAAATTTTGATATGTTCAAAATTTTTATAGTTAAATTAACTGTTAATTTAACTAATTAATCGATTTTTAAAATTAATTGATTTGTAAATTAAAAAACTAATTAATTTTTATTTAATATTCTATTTTCAATTAAATTTAAATTATTCGATGGATAAGAACAGTCTTCTTTAATCATATTTCAGATTTTTCAATTTTATTTAATTGTTAACTAATTTTATGACATTCTAATATTAATTAAAATTTAAAAAATTTAAGGAGTTGTTTGGCAAGTAACTTATCAGCTGTTTTTTAGCTTATTGACTAAAAGTTAACTTTTTAACCATCTTAAAAAGCTAATGATATGTTTGGTGAATAGCTTAATGGTTAGCTTATTTAAACCCAATAAGTTAGTTTTTAAAAGCTCCATAAGAGGAGCTTTTTAGATGATCAACCAAAAATTAATAGGTAAAAAACCAATTATACCCTCTTTTTCATAATTTTTAAGTTATAATATATTATATCTGTGCCATATTATAATTATAGATATTTAAATTATTAAATAATAAAATTCCTAGTATTATATGAAAAATACCGATATGATGTAGCTCGTTGCACCATTCGTATTAATAGAGAATTTAACGTTATTTTATTATTATTATTATATTTTTTATTATATTTATAAACTTAGTTTTTGTAAAATTAAATATCCAAAATCTAAATTCTTATAAGAATATTCAACGAAATACTAGAAAATATAATATTTATGCCCTTATAATTTTTTTAAATCATGCTCTCATAAATCATTTTACACATCAACAGCTAATACTAAATAATTAATTTTACAAAACATCTTTAATAAACAGCTGATATTATCTGTTGGTCAAATTAACTGATATAATCATCTATCAGCTAGCTGCTAATAGAATCAACTAGCAGCTAATATAAACCACTCGGTATGTAGCCTAAATCTCTTAGTTCTAGTAGTTTAGTTTTAGTTCTATTAGTTTAGTTTTCAGTTATTGATAATAATAAAGCAAAATGATTAATATTTGGTGGGGGAAAAGGGACTTGTGGGCCACCATCTGTGACACGTTTGGAGAGACTATCATAGCTCATGTGGTGGCAACGGTCTCACCACGTTAATGCATGGAGAGCGAGTAACGTGGGGTCCACCTTACCAAAATCACAGCAATCTCCGCCGTTAATCAGCACGACGTCTCAACTACCTCTGTGAAAGGTTAGGTCCTACGCGTATATACTAACGTCCCAGATCACCACATTGATCCGACGGTGGATATCAGCTGGCTTTCATAAATGCCCTTTGTAGGGAGTGAATCATGTTAATTTCCATTATGATTTCTATTTATATCATATTTTTACTATTTTAAATTATTTAAAATAGCTTATAATTTTAATGAGAATTTCATTATGTATTTTAACCAAATTATTATTTAAAAATACTTTTTTGGAGAAAAGAAATTACAACAATGACGACAACACCCAATATAAATCTCGCTAAATTGTCATATCTGGGGAGGTTTAATAGTACGCAGTCCTATTCTTAATTAATAGAGAGACTGTTTATAAAAGACTTATTTGAGAAAAGAAATTATTATTTAAAAAGATTGTACGACTGTTTTTAACTTAATTTTAATAAACAATAAGGGTCCATTATTTTTTCATCTACAAAAATATAACATATTGAAATAATATAAAAAATAGAGTAGAAAGTTTTTTTTTGTATTTCTTAATAACATAAATATTTTAGAATTGTTTTGAACGATAAAAAATGCTTTCAAAATAATAAATTATATAAAATATTTTGTATTATATATATATATATTTACCTAAATTCTATAAAGCATAAACTATGATAATGACAAGGAGATAGTATTTACGCATATAGAAGAATATAATTACCCCAAGAAAGATTTTAGGTGGCCAAATTGATACAAATGGCCTTTAAAGATTTGTTCTTTTTAATTTTTGTTTCCTTATTCTTTCTACTTTTGAAGTTAAAGGTTGCATCTTTATGGTTGTGCGCCACCAACTGTCTTCACTCTTGTCTCCAACTACATTACAAAGCCGAAAAGACTCCAATTTCTTGATCTTTTGGGTCCACACTTACGCTCTACACTTTGGATTTGTTGAGCAACTTGAACAATTTTCTAACGTAGCTTCAGTTTACAGGTACTAATGGCAGGAAGCATTATTACTAATTTTAACCACTTGAGAAAATGACCAAAGATCCAATCTTTTTTGTTTCACAGCGACACCAAACCAAGTCTACAGTCATAAAACAGATAAAACATCACATGGTTAGATAGGTATGTTCCACTGGATTCAGCTCTCTATATTTTAATGGATTCTTCTGCTTCATTCTGATACAGAAGGCTCTCTCATCTCTCTCATATCTCTCAGCCTCTCCTGATCCTATGCCCATTTGTTCTAACCAGAGTTAGCAGTTTTTTTTTTTCCCCCCCACAGAGAAAGTTAAAGCTTGTGTTCCATAACCCCACAAAGTTTCATTCTATTTCCTTCTTCTTGTCTTGTTCTCACATATCCCAACACAAAGCTGAACTGAAGCTTCGTCACGCTTAACTCTTTATACTTTTTACACTGTACCCAGATCTTGTTTCTTTGTTCCTCATTCACTGTAACTGTTAAATTCCTAAAAGCATCGTATGCTTTTTCAGTAGGAGAGGTTCAAAGATTTCTTCTTTGAAAATGAAGAAATCCCAGATGCTAAAACTGATTCTGGGACTAACTCCAGCTACTGTTGTGATCATTCTCGTACTTATAATCTTTATTTACATGAGAAGAAGAGCGAAGAAAAATTTCAATGACATAGAGTCCACTGAGCACAAGCATGGGGATGAGATAGAGTCAGAGGAATTAATGGCTTTCCAAGGTGGTCGGGACCTTACGATCATTGACATTCTTGATGCTCCTGGAGAGGTGATTGGAAAATCCAATTATGGTACTCTCTATAAAGCTTTGCTTCAGAGGAGCAATTGTGTGAGGTTGCTTAGGTTCTTGAGGCCAATTTGCACTGCGAGGGGGGAAGATTTTCTTGATGTGATTCACTTGTTGGGTAGTGTTAGGCATCCCAATTTGGTGCCTCTTTTAGGGTTCTATGCGGGACCAAGAGGTGAAAAACTTCTTGTTCATCCTTTTTATAGGCATGGGAATCTGGCTCAGTTCATCCGTGGTAAGTTGTACAGCTTTTGATTTCCATTTCTGATGTTTGGTAGCTGACGAAATACAGAAGCTTTCTCTTCACATTGTTTGTCACAGGAAATTGTAACAACGAACTATATGGCTAAGTGAACTTGATAATAGTAATACTGAAAGCCTACATTAGAGAAAAATCACGGCTTTCTAAGTTCTGTTACTCTGTTTTATGGATCTTATTTTTCTGAGTAATGGTTACATGAATTTCTAGATAAATGAAAAATATGGGCGGTAGTGAGTGCAAGATCACTATTGCTTAATTTTGTTGAACTTTTAAGGCAGAGGAACATGTTTTATTGATTAGAACTTACTTTTAAGTGATATCGGATCTAAAATGCGGAAATAAAAACTTGAAGTTTATAAGAGATGGAAAGTGAGTGTAAATCTCTTGTTAGATCTTGATATTCTTGGAATTATGTATTGCATCCTCTACCATATGGGTTTTTCTTAATTCTGTCTTCATTTTCGATCCTTTCCGTGCATTATGAAGTTCCTTTGTTAAGACTAATTTTTTCCAGAATCCTGGTTTACTGTCATCTCATGAGTTAATTTGTTGATTAAACGATCACTGAACTTGCACATATCTTCAATAATTTGACCATTTGGTTCTTCTTCATATGCTCTTTCCTTCTATAGCTCTCTCTCTTCCTCTATGTTTTAAATCTGTTTTCTTTTCCTTTGTTTTCCGGGTTGGTGGAGCGGATCCTCTACCGGTGTGAGAGTGAAGTCTAATTTGTTCTCTGCTGTGCAGATCTCTTCCTGTGCAAGTAGTCAACTAAGTTGAATGTTTGTTGCATATTTCACTTTCAATGACCTTATTATGGCATTTCAACTTTGTCCAACAAATTTCTTGATGTTCTTAGTTAAATACTACCATTTCATCCTATGAGTTGGAATCTGTAGCTTAATGACACCGAGTTTGATTTTGATGGACAGATGGGAGTCCTGAATCTCACAAGTGGACTGTTGTACTTGAGATCTCGACTGGCATAGCCAGAGGATTAGATCATCTTCATTCAGGATTACAAAAACCTATTATTCATGGAAATCTCAAGTCAAAAAATATACTTTTGGACCGTAATCATAAACCATTTATCTCAGACTTCAGCCTATTTCTGTTGTTGAATCCTACTGCTGGACAAGAAATGCTTGAAGCTTCTGCTGCTGAAGGTTACAAAGCTCCTGATCTTATCAAAATGAGAGATGCAAATGAGGAGACGGATATATATAGCTTTGGGATAATATTGCTTGAATTGCTCTCAGGGAAGGAAGCTATTAGTGAGAACCCTTGTACTGATGAGGACTTCTATCTCCCAACATTCATGAGAAATGCTGTACTTGATCGAAGAATTTCAGATTTATACCATCCAGACATACTTCTTAGCAATGGAAGTGACATTCGGAGGCCAGTTACCGAAGAATGCATACTCAAATTCTTTCAGCTTGCCATGGCTTGTTGTGCCCCTTCCCCTTCGATTAGGCCAAATATGAAAGAAGTCCTCTGGAAGCTTGAAGAAATTGAAAGATAGCATACATACCAATTGTGAAAAGTACTGTGCGGATGATTTTGACCTAGATTTTTCAATTGTGGTTGGGACAAGAGTGATGAACAGGGATGACAATGACTTGCAGGAAATTCATACATGGTTATTCAAATTATTGAATGTTTCAGATGCATAACAAGAGCTGCAGAATTTCAGATGTCGATGCTCATCAATAAAGTTTTGTTGCCAGAATATTAAATTGAAGCAAAATTTGTACTTTTTCAGCCATCCAACAAGAAATGTAGATTTGTATTCGGACTTAGAAATTTGGCTTTGTCAGAATCTGGGAATTCTTTATTGCAGAAAACATCAGCAGCACATGATCTTGGATTTCATATCATGCCAGCTTTCTTTCGTTAAGTTCACACAGGAGTCCCAAACATTTCTCCAGCACAGGTGTTCATGTTTGTTTCAACTACCTCACCACTTTCAGGATTTGTGTTCTTGGTTGGGATGATTCTCATGTTTTTACTGATTGCTGCTGATTCTGCACCAAGAAACACCAAATCCAATGCCAAGTTTTCTGGTGTTGTAGCTACTGCATATCCTATCCTAAATCAAAGTTAGACATGGGAAATTGTATGGTCTAATTATTCCACATTTCTTTATGTTCATTTCCTTAGCTGGCTAAGCGTGGTGGAGTCAACTTCAACATCACAATCATTATTGCATGACGATGACTGATTTGGTCAATGGCCCTTTTATGTGTAAAACACCTGTCTCTTTGGCAACGTGAAGCACACTTTCAAAAGGACCACTCCTCTGTTGGTCCAATTGCTTCAGTTAATTCTACTCCAAGTCTGATCTTGAACATGCGTATATTTTAGACTTTGTGATGTTTTGTATAATAATGATTCAGTATAGTTGACAATTGTGGCAATTAGAGTCACTATCTCTGATGTTAGTTGATGCCAATTCTTCTGCTGTTAATGTCAAGATTCCTTTTAACTCGTCCCATATGCAGCTTCTTGTCTCAGCTGCAATTTGTCATTACGTTTACTAAGCAAGCTTTAATGCCAAGCTTACAGGCATTACTATCAAACAAACTGATAATGGTGATCATCGTGCTTGTTATGTAGATTGACACAAGAAGAACAAGAATCACATGAAAATGAGTTTCAAGTTGATTTTTTCGAAATAATGTGGAAATATACTTATTCTACTTTCCATAAACAATGGATTTAAGTTCATCTATTTAGTTCTTGCAAAAATAGTTGTTATAAATTGTACGAGTAAAAAAAAAAAGGCCTAAGAAGAATTAGAAAGAAGTGATCAAAAATTATGACTATGTTGGAATTTATGGAAGATATGACTTGAAATAGAAAATTTTGGCATATTAGGATTCAGATAAAGAATCTCTCATAGAGAGGCCATTCTCGTTCTCTTAGATATTTTAGACATTTTCTTTCGAATTTTTTGTTTTATAGTTAGCTTTTTTTTTAATACATATTACTTACCTCCTAGTTATTTAACCTAAACAATTTCTTACTTAGTGCCTGCTTAAATAGGAGGCCAATAAGTACTTTTCTCTACCACAAAAGCTTTTTTAAAAGAAAAATGGGTGTTTGGTTGTAAAATAAAATTTTAACAGATATGGCTTTTTTAGCAGTCAAAATACAGCTTTTTAAGAAGCTCAAATTTGAAGTTTTTTAAAAAAGGCTTTTTAGGTAGATTTTTCTGATCAATTAATGAGCCTATTTTTTTAGTCCCTTTTGCTCTTATGTTTTATACATAATTCTCACAATACCTATAAACTCATCTTCTCGTTTATTATGTATTTAACTATTTACTCAACTTGGATATTTATTTTGGGATTTATATAATATTATTTGATTTTTTATATGTTTTAATATTTATTTTCGATATTAATTTACTTATGTTATAATCTATATGAAAGATTTGATTAGATATATTTTTATTTATGTTTCATATGGTTTAAAATTATATAATAATTAATATATTGTGCTTTGCATATTGTTTAATATACTTTAAATAATATTTATATGCATAAATAATTTTTATTACAAAATAAAATATAGTTAAAACTAAAAGTATTTTTTATTTTTATGTTACCAAACAGTATACCGTATGAAGCCCTTTCAAAAAAGTTATTTTTTAAATAACAGTCAGTCAACTAACTTCTTAGAAAAATTTTTCAAAAAAAGATCTACAGAAAAAAGCTCTATTAATAAAAATTCTACTGGTATAACTCTAACCAAACAGAGAATTAGTTAGCTTGTTGGACAGAAATAGGTAAAAAATGACAAAAAAATATTTGATAATATATAATAATTGGATCAATTGTATTTTTATATCTGTTTTGGGATAATATTCTGTAGCTCCACTTCTACTTTTCACTATATTTATTATAATTTTTATTACCATTACTACCAAACACATTGAAATTTGCTCCATCAAATCATTCAATACATTGAAGACTAGGGGAATATCTTCAGAGAATTGTGAACAGCTATTTGAGACTTGTCCGAGCAACAGCTGACAAATTAACTTGGCAGTATATAAAATTAGATGTCAGATGTTAAAGTTAGAGCAAAAGGCAGTTGTAATATTCTATTATTTCCAGTTAAAAAAATTATGATAGCAAATGCTTGGCAAGCATTGGGCAACTCATTGACACTTGGATAATTAAATGGAGGCAAAACTATGAAGCTGACATCTGTGACACTTAGTTAAAAACGGGTTTGCCGACAATCACTGTTAAATGTCCACACAACTTTTTCCTTCAATTTTCCTGCATCCCAAACAGAGAAAAGAACCAAGGAATAAAAATATTTACTTGTTACCCCACAACAACGCTTGCTAGGAACTAAACAGTCGCTGTTACTTCATTTTGTAGGGTAATGAGGAGGTAAAGAGAAAAGAGTCAATGGTGGGTCTGAGAATCTCGATCGTTACTATGCACCACTTGAGCTTTGAGCATGATCATGGAGATTTTCTTACCCTTTTGACATGAAAGCAGAGCGTGGTCCACGACGTCGATGATTAATCATGAGATTTTTTTACCATGCAAACGTCACCTTCCTTCTCCATCACAGGACGCCACTCCTGGACGGCTAGGATCTGGAGGAGTCGCATTTTGTTGACGTCAAATGTTAATCGATGGAAGTTTTGGATCCCTTTGTATGGTTCTCCTGCAACTTTTCACCACTCATCTCTTTGGCTATGATCTTCTAGTCTGGTTTATTGTACTTGACATGAAGAATGTGACACATCCTTAGAAATGATGCGTGGGGTCGAGTTTTTTCTGGCTAAATTTTGGGACCCTCAGAAACAATACTCACTATTCATGGGGTAGGCCCTTCCACATGAGGTGACTAATCGTAATTAATATAGGCTAATCATAAACTAAACCAATTATTAATTGCCTTTCTATCAAGGAGAGGCTTGCAATTGTGTTTACAACCTCCTATTTTTGAATTATTACGACAATTGTAAATGATATAAATATAATCATGGTAGTTGGGTCGGCTGTGCTAAGCCCAGGCCTATCTCCACATGACCACAGCCCGACTGGGCCATTAGGTGTTAGACTCCCATGCAAACACAAAGATCTACGTAAACCTAGCATCCACAGCATATATAAGGTATTATTCTACCATAATTCAGGTATGAGATTTCAACCCTATTTTCCTCTGCTATTAGCAACCAAAATCTACACAAAGAAATTGACTTGAGCATCGGAGGGGCCTCCCGGAAATCAATCCCCGGCTAGCCATTATTTGTTTTGGAGGTATTTTACTGTCAGAATTGCACAGATCATGGATCCAAACAACGGCGTCCAGCCACAACAGAATCAGTTTGAACCAGGTAGATACAGAAATGTGAGGGTTTTATGCTTTTTCTTCGTTGGAAGATCCTTGAATAGGTTAGGACAAATTTTCTTTTATGGGGAAAAGTTGGGATTTGAGTTTTGATGGAAACATTTTCATGAACGGTCTGTGCTCAAATGGGTATTGGTTCTACACCAACGAAGCAGCACCTTGAATGGCTGATTCTCAGAGAAATAATCTCGCCAAAAGGAATATGGAGCAGGTCAAAATCCAGTTACATTCTTTCTTTGAAACTAATTTTCAATGCCATTTTGTTGTTATGTCATAATTTGGTTGAATTTTCCTCAACACTGCTTATGTGACGTAGTTCACTGGATGGTAAAGTTTGATTCATTGAAGCTGAGTCTCTTTCTTCCTGGGTCCCTACTTAAGGTATCGTTGTTATCTTTTATCTTTTTGCCAAAATTCTGTTTTTTTTTTTGTTCTTTTTGATGATGTTGGCTGGTGGAAATATGATTATGTATGATCTTATACCAAACCACGCAGAAGTTATGGAATATATTACTTTCCCATTGTAAAGTTTCTATTTCTTGATGTGTGTTTTGTCTAGTTTTGTCGTTCAAAGAATGTAGTGGTGATTTCTTGTTTTATATATGAAAAGTTCTGGCTTTCTCTTTGGCCCTTTTCAAGTTGCTTCACAATTATGCTTCTTGTGGCGACTGGTGTTTGATTTGTTTATCTGTGTTTTTGTTCACAGGTTACTATCAAGGCCCTCTGGTGATGGCTCCTCCACAATATGCTGCTGCTTCTCCTAGGAGAGAGCCTAGTGTTGCTGTTGTCTGATCGATGAATGCTGCTGTGATCTGTCAATCATTTTCATCATCTAATAAAAAGCGATAACATCTCTGAAAAAGAAAAAAAAGAAGAAGCCACATCTTGTTATATATTCTGTGTAATGGATTGAAGTTAAAAGTTGTATTCTCTTCTGAGTCTCTAGTGTTGATGATATATGTTTTTGTGATGGTTGTCTTCCAAGTACCTGAATTAATGGTTTAGATTTGTTAACTTTCCGCTATTGCTTTTTGCCATGAAAGGATGCTTATATTCAAGGACGTTGATGAATGCTAAATTTGTTTAAGAAGTTAACTCAACGTAGAAATTGGAGTAGGCTTAACTAATGGAGATAATAATCAAAATCTCTATGCCCGGGAAAAAAGGTTTAGTGTGGAAGCAAAGAATGAGACATAGGGGTGCCCAATTTGAAGTTTTGAGTTCTGATACGACAAGAAAGCTGTCACCTTGTGGGGTTATTGCTTCAATGGCCATTCATAATTTTATAAAGTTAATTGCTCAAAAGGATGAAGAGTTTTCTCCCTATGATGAAGATGATAAATTACTTCCTACAAATGAAGAAATCAATGAAAATGAAGACGTTGAAGGAAATCATTTTGACGAGCCACAAAATAACGAGATGAATGATGCGAGGGAACATATTGCAAATCTTCTTGTATTACGAT
>JANKOD010000007.1:20452852-20465151 GCA_026284645.1 Erythroxylum acuminatum | reverse complement strand
AGTAAGTGAAAGGGAGACGCGCCTGAGCAAGCAATGTCAAACCCATCTCAACAATGTGCCGGTGTTTCCTATCAGCTCGACCATTTTGAACAGATGTGTAAGGACAAATAAAACGCATTTCAATGCCCACTGCTTGAGTGACGGGAATGAATGGTTTATATTCTGTCCCATTATCGCATTGAAGGGCCTTTACCTTTGTATCAAACTTGTTCTCAACATATGTCCGAAACAAGTTGAATGCATGTATAGCTTCTCCTTTATGTTTTAATGGATACAACCATTTATATCTACTGAAGTCATCTAAAAAATGTATATAATAGCGATGACCATTTGTAGATTGTATGGGTGATGGTCCCCAGATATCCGTATGAATTAGTTCTAAAGGAGAAGAAGCATGAGACTCAGATCTTGCAAAAGGTAGTTGTTTTGATTTACCGTATTGGCAAGCTTCACAAACAAACTTTTGAAAAGAAACATTGACATTGCATTTATTCAAGATTTCCTTTAAGATCCTATTACTAGGATGTCCTAATTTGTTATGCCACTTAACAAATTCAGTCATACTCTCCTTTGGTGATGAAGGATAAGAAAGACGAGAATCTGCCATATTCACCTGTGCCTTGCACGTAACTCTATCCATTGGATACAGTCCTTGTTTTGCTTTCCCGTGCGCTAGAAATTTGCTTGTCTTCTTGTCCTTCACAACACATTTATCATTAGTGAAGTGTATATCAACATCTTTATCTCTAATGAGTTTGTTGACACTCAATAAGTTTTTATTTGCTGAAGGTACTAACAAGACATCATTCAATCGGATTGTTGAATTAGAGACAGGCAAAGAGGTAGAACTAATACCAGTTACTTGCGTTTTCTCACCAGTGCACATATAGAGGTGTGTCTTACCTACTGGAGTGAAACATTCCAGTTGATCAGTGTCAGATGTGACATGGTATGTAGCACCGCTGTCCATGTACCAAGACGGATCTGCTACTGGATGAGTTTGTACGTAACAAGCTTGAGGTGAGTAGCTGTTTGAACTCTGGTTGTAAGTTGGCGGTTGGAAAGTTTTATCAAACCTATAGTAGCAATTTGCAACTACGTGCCCAGGTTTCTCACAGAGGTGACAGTAAGGACGTCCAGTTTTGTTATAGCCTCCTCTACATCCTCGTCCTCGACTATTGCGAAAGCCACGAGAGTTTCTCTAGGAACCACGTTATGAGTGACGATAAGCTGGATAAGGTTTATCAGATTCATCCTTTTGAGCTAAGTTCACAGAAGGCTGGATAGTTCAAGACGACTCTCAAAGGCTAGTAAGGAAGATTGTGTATCAATCCATATGAGATTTGGCTGATCTACCAGCTTGACTACTATTGCATTGTAGTCTGCATCAAGGCCATTTAACATATGGAGAATAAGATCTTCAGTTGCTACAGGAGCTCCTGGCATCGTTAGTTGATCAGAGATAGTCTTCATTTTAGTGAGATACTCTTCCATCTTAAGAGCATTTTTTTGGGTTTGATGGAGCTCCGACTTGAGCATCATCACCCGTGACTTCATTGAGGCGCTGGTAAGCTCTCGTGCACTAACCCATAACTCTTGAGTAGTTTTGCAGTGCAAGAGTTGAGCTCCTACATCTAGAGTCGTGGTGTTTCTTAACCAGCCAACTAAGAGACGATCGATGGAGTACCACTCTTCAAAAACAAAGTTTGAAATCATTCCAGTTTCTCCCTAAATAAATCGCGGTAGAGTGACTTGAGTACCATCTATATGAGATTGAAGGAGATTCCCTTCAATTAGCGGTAACACCACTGATTCCCACACCAAATAGTTGCCTCTGTCCAACTTGATGGAGGCAATCTGGCTTGAGGAACTAAAACGTGAGCGTGTTTTCATCTGAGATCCGGTGAGAGGCACTGAAGCAGAAGTATCCGAGGAACCATCAGATGATGCTATCGCCATTGCTGTAGCTCTGATACCAAGATAGAAAAAAGAGAACTCACGCGATATGAATAATATGCTCAGTAATCGTCTAAGCCTCCAAAGAATGGTTTTTATAATAAGAATCGTACCAGAAATTGGTTACAGAGAGAGAAAGAATAATGAGTGATATGTACGATAGCAACAGATTGTACAGAAAGGAATATTAATATATTACGGCTAGCTATACAACTAGTTGTCCTACCCTGCTAGTTGTCCCATCTTATCGTTCATGCTTTAACAGTTATCAAACATCAGTGTGAGCGACCCCAACTCTTTATGATTGAAGACCCATACCCAAGTGAAGGAAGTGATAGTCTATGTGAACAAGAGGAAGAGGTAATGCCCTAAATTTATTTTTCGTGCTATTGCAGGCACAGAACATCCACAAACTCTTCGGGTCTAAGGAAAATTAAAAAATAATAAGGAGGTAAATGTTATGATAGATGGGGCCAGCATCTATAACTTCATTGATCAATCAATTATGCAAAGATATGGTCTTTCGATATCTAAAGAAAAGAAAATTCAGGTAATGGTTGCTAATAGAGACCGAGTTGAGTGTGCAAGGCAATGTCCATCATTTACCATGACCATTCAAGGTTAGTAAGTCACCACAGATTATTATATCTTTCTTAGAGGTGCTTGCCAAATTGTCTTAGGGGTATAATGGCTTAAAACGCTTGGACCCGTGGAAACTGATTACAAGAACCTCACCGTGTCCTTTAAAAATGAAAACAGTACTCAAATTTTCCAAGGTATCAAACGTGATCCTATGATGGCTTTGAAAAACAATGAGAGCTACCATATGGGGTTATTCATTCATGTTCAACTTGTTACCACTCCAAAAGGGCACCAACAAAATCCGTCACAGCTTGCCCACCTTCTCTCCAAGTTTGTTCACTTGTTCGCACCACCCTGCACATTACTACTCAAAAGAAAGCGCGATCTCTTGATGTCCGAAATTGGTCCAATAAATGTTCGCCCTTATCGGTATCGGTACTACCAAAAGATCAAAATTGAGAAGATGGTAGCTGAACTCTTACAATTCGGATTAATCCGTCGACGTAATAGCCGTTTTTTCTCACCGATTTTACTAGCAAAGAAGGCAGACGAGATATGACATTTTTGCGTGGATTATAGGGCCCTAAATAACATCATTGTGAAGGATAAGTACCCTATTCCCATTATTGATGAGCTTCATGGGTAAGGTATTTTTCCAAACTTGACTTACAGACAATTATCACCTAATTCTATTGAAAGAAGAAGATATATCTAAAATTGCCTTCCGAACACATGACAGACATTACAAATTTATTGTCATGCCATTTGGATTAACAAATGCACTTGTCACTTTTCAAAGTCTTATGAACGACCTCTTTCACCCATATCTTCATAAATTTATTTTAGTATTTTTTTTGACAATATATTGGTGTATTCAAAGACTTAGGAGGATCATTTGAGTCACTTGCAGGTTGTGTTGGAAATTTTATCTACTCTCAAATTCTTTGTCAAAGAATCCAAATGCAAGTTTGGGACTATGCAAGTTAACTACCTTGGGCATGTGATATCAGGAAAAGGGGTAGCGTTAGACCCGTCAAAAATAGAAGCAAATTTGGAGTGGTCAATTCCTACTACAGTTAAAGGGGTTAGGGGATTTCTTAGGCTTGCTGGCTATTACAGAAAATTCATCCAAGGGTTTGCAAGCATTGTCGCACCGCTTAACTAACTCTTGACCAAGGACGGGTTCCAATGGAGCAAAGAGGCTGGATTGGCTTTTAATTAGTTAAAAAAGGCAATGACTTTAACTCCTATTTTGTGATTGCTAGATTTTTCAAAAAAAATTGTCATTGAATGTGATGCTAGTAACATAGGTCTTGCAACAATTTTATCTCAAGAGGGTAGGTCTATTGCATATTACAGTAAAGTTTTGAAGGGGTCAACACTCACCTTGTCTACTTATGAAAAAGAGATGCTTGCAGTTATTAAATCTATCCGAAAATGAAAACCCTACTTGCTTGGAAAGCTAATCACTGTAAAGACTAATCACAAGAGCCTGAAATGCTTGTTTGAACAAAGAATTACAACACCAGCTAGGACTAGGTGGTTGTCAAAGATTATGGGCTACGATTATGAAATTAAGTACAAGAAGGGGCTTGAAAATCAAGGAGTGGATTCTTTATCAAGAGTGGCCGAATTAAATTTTTTGGCAATTTCAGTACCCGATGCAAATTGGTGGCCAATTTTACAAAAGAGGTCCATAAAGATTCACATTATTACATTATGGCTGAAAAGAGTTCCACTCATCCTCAATCGCATTTCCTTAGTAGAGTTGGAGCCTGGTTCAAAGGTGATAAGATTTATTTAAGTTGCACTTCCTCATTAATTCCTTTAATTTTATCTTATTGCCACTCGACTCCTATTGGTGGGCACTTTGGTTATCATAAAACTCTTGCTTGTATAAAACAAAGTTTTGTGTGGTTTGGCATGTTAAAATCTGTTAAAAAGTTTTTGAGTGAATGTGAGGTTTGTCAACACTATAAGACCGACTCCATGAGTCCAGTAGGTTTACTTCAACCTTTGCAAATTCCAAATTGCATATGGTCAGATGTTTTTTTTATGGATTTTACAAATGGTTTGCCTCTTTCCAGTGGACACTTAGCAATTATGGTAGTGATTGATCGCTTGACAAAATATGCATACTTCGTTCCATTGAAACATCCCTTTACTGCTGCTTCAGTTGCTACAACTTTTGTTTGTAATATTGTACGGCTCCATGACATTCCAACTCAATTGTTCGTGATCATGACAAGGTCTTCACAAGTTCCTTTTGGTGAACATTGTTTCAGTTGCAAGGGACCAAGCTTTTTACGAGTTCGAGCTACCTTCCGCAATCAGACAGTCAAATTGAAGTAGTTAATCGCACCTTGGAACAATTTTGAGATGTTTTGGAGGTAAGCAGCCTAAATGTTGGCTAGAGTGGTTGCCATGGGCTTAATTCAGTTACAAAACGTAAATTCACTCATCAACAAAAATTTCGCCCTTTGAAACTGTGTATGGAATACCTCCTCCAAGTTTATTGTCCTATGTCCCTAGTACTACACTGATTCAGATAGTAGATGAGCTCCTTAGAAATCATGAAATCATATTAAACTATTTATGTCAGAACTTAATCCAAGCTCATAATCGAATGAAATGTCATAAGCATCACCGAGAGGTGAGTTATTAGGTTGGAGAATTTGTGTACCTAAAGTTGCAACTATATAGGCAAGTTTCAATGGCCTCTTGTGGTTCTCAGAAGCTGGCTACTCGCTTCTTTTGTCCATATCAAATTGTGAACAAAATTGGATCAGTAGCTTACAAATTGGCTCTACCACTTGGTTCTCAAATACATGATGTATTTCATGTGTAATCCTTTTGTGAAAATATTTTAGACCAACCCCTGCCACTCCAATTCCACCAAAACCAATTTCAATGGAACTTGAGCCTCACCAACAACTAGAGGCTATCCTTGACCGAAGAGTGGTGCAAAAAGGGAATTATCAGCTAAGAACTGAAATCCTAGTCAAGTGGAAGGATATGCCAATAGAGGATGCAACATAGGAGAATCAATGGTAGTTTTCCAAGACCTGTCTAGACTTCATCCTTGTGGACAAGGGTTTTGAAGGGGAGGGAATGATATGAGTTTGCCTACTGGGTAGCTAGTGTTTATGTGATATGCATAAGTTGCATGTGGAGATTAGCTTGGACATTATCATAGTTTGGTGTCTAATCTAGGACTTAGCCAATTTGTATTGTTTCCATTCCGTTGAAAAAAGAGTGGGCCTATTATATGGCTCCTATAGTTGTTGCATTATTTGTTTAGTTATTGTTATACAGGGAAGTGTCCCTATTTTCATGTTAAGTTGAATTTTAGGATCTCATTTAAATAGAGGATCAATTAATAAAAAATGGGAAGAACTTTGGTATTAAACTCTCCACCTCCTCTATTTTTTCTCTTCTTCTAACCCTACTAAATTCTCACACTAACATCCATACTCTAGTGAAAAGATGCGAAAATATTATATTTAGGGACAATAAGAAGAAAAAATGAAGGCCTAAAAAAATTGGAAGAAGGTGATCAAGAATGATATCACGACAACCTATTGGCTTCCACCACTTTTCCCGATCCATCATCACCTCAATTTCTACCACCCACATCCACTCCCTCCAATCAAACTAATACTAAACCGCCCAAACTAAATTTCTTATTCTTTGACGGCTTTGGATTGGCTCTTCCAAGCCAACCAATATTTTTTCTATTACCAATTTCCAACAGAGCAGCGTGTCGACATGGTTTTGTTTTATACATAGGGCTACGCTCTCAATTGGCACAAATAACTATTCAATAATTGCCTACTTAGCGATTGAGATTCCTTCACTTGAAACTTGGAATTGCGCTTTAGCCTGTCGTCTTACGACAACCATCGGACAACCCTCTTCAAAAAAAAAGTCAAATTAAGGAAATAAGTAATTAACCACTAATTACGTTGGTAGTTCCTCATCTCGGGCACATCATTCCTCTTAGTTATTTAACTTAAGCATTTGTCACTTAGCCTAAACATTTTTTTGTAATGACTTGTTTGTTTTATTTACTTATTTATCTTTTTTTATGTGTACTTATTTACTTATTTAATCTTTTATTTTTAATCTTTACCTTGTTATGTATTTATAGTATTACTTATTTTAATACTTATTTTTATATTTTTATTTCTACATAGTTATTTATTTTATTGTTATTATTATATTACATCTAGTATTATTATTATTGTAATTTTTATTACAATATTATCTTAATATATACCTTTTATTATATATATTTTTTATGCAGATCTAGCGGGAAAAAAAAACCTTTCTACCAGTTAAGAATAAAGTATACATTTTTAAAACTTTTTAGATGCATAATCAATTAGCTATTTATAACAAATTCAGGTTGATTCTTTCACCTTAATATCTTATAGAGAATTAATTAGCATAACCATCATGTCCACTTCAGGTAAGTGTCAAATTAACTAAATCTATCGGTCACATTCATATCAGAAAGTTCAAAGGACACAGAAGAAGATCTGGCTTCTTTACCACCTGAAACGAAAGTTCAGGGAGAGACATAGGGACAACAATATCTTACTTTGATACCATGTCTTGTTAGCTTTCATACATCATAAACTACAGCAATAAAGCAGGTAACTTTCAGATACTTTACTTACACTTGCAGAACCCAACAAAGACAATGCATACACGTATACAGACATGCAGACATAGACACAAAACCATACACGACGAGTAAGAGAATAGGAAAGATGGAGATTTAAGGGGTGAAACAGATGATGAATCCAGACACTAACCTGACATCCTTACACACACCAAACTGTACCTAACTTAGGCTTTTGCTCCAGATTCCAGATCAGTTCTCCGCTCACTGCACCAAGTCTGAAACCCAATCAACCTCTGGGAAATCCGGATAGAAGAGTTCATCAAGTTCAGAGCTTCTTCTACTTCTTGCTTGTTCCTGATAACGTTTTGTAAGATTCATATCCGTCATACAGCTCAAAAACTCTGACACCCCTTCAATGTAACTCCCACCATCCATCATCAGCGTCATGGGCGACGGTCCGTACAGCGAGTTTGATGACAATGGTGAGGAACCCTCTTGGTAGCTTGACAAATACCTCGATGATCTGTACCCATTTGCACTTGTGATCAGATTTCTCTGCCTGTACACAAAAGGGCACTCGATCTTCTTCCTACGCCTGATTTGTGCTGGAGTATGAGCAAAGAAGCAAACCTTTCGCTGGCAAAAAGGTCCTGCGTTGCAAGCACGTGTACGGTAACGAGCAGGGTGGAGCCAGTACTCGAAAACGCCGTGTGAGTACTGACACAGGTCTCCTTTGGTGCATGCTCCGCTGCGAAACATTGGACAAGCGATCGGCAAGTATGGCACCTTCAGTGGATCGCGGCGGGTCGCCTTCTCGCCGCGGTGTGCAAAGGGACACTCCGTCCAGTCGTGGGTGTACATCCTTGGACACCGTTTGATCTTGTAGCCATACATGCGGAATTCATCAGAGCCATAGATCATCTCGTCGATGTCCTCTTGTTGGATAAAGCCGTTTGAGGTCTTCCTGCTAGTGAAGGGGTGGTCGTCGAAATCGTTGCGACTGTTGTAACCATAGGGATTCACTCCTTTAAACATCTTGTTTTCTTCTTATTTATTTTTCCTTTTCGTTTTCTTTTAGCTTTTTTGAAGGGAAAGAGACTGATAGTTCAAATTGCTTGCATTTAAAGAGACTTATGACTGCTGTTCCAACCTTAAAATATCCAAAATTTCTTATATGAAAGATTAAGAGATTATGCATGTTCAAGAATGTATCGACTTAATGAAACGTTGCATATCGGAGCAGACACTAAATGAGTACCTGGGTCAGCTTCAAATATTCCACTTACAACATGACTGGAAAACCAAAGAAAGATCAATCTAACTACAGAGCTAAAAGGGGAAGAAGCTTCAAGGAAAGAGAAAGGAGAAGAGAATCTGAGAAGTGATGAAGGGAAGTTTCAGAGATAAAGCTGCATTTATAGAGCAGTGAAGTGAAGATTGCTTAAAGTTTTTAACTCTTCTTAACCAATCTTGAGTTATTGAAGTCCTTAATCTGACCCTTTAGCTCCTGTTTGGTAAATCTGAAGTAGGGGAGCAGAGAAGCTCTTCACTCTGCCATTAATCATCTTATGTCAGACAATTTTTCTTCTTCTTCTTCCCAGGAGGATCCTATTTGTTTCGGTCACTTCTTACCGTCAGGATTTTCTGTCTATCGTACCATTTCCCTATCCTGTCTCATAAATCTTAGTCATCTATTTATGCGGGTCCCGTATAAATAGATGGTTGAGATTTACGGGACAAAATGGGGACAGAGTAAAATGGACAGAGAATCCCGTCCCATTTCTTACGTGCCTTCTCTTTAATTGGATGATTACTCACTTGGTAGGAAATGCCTGGATTTTAGTTAGTATGATAATTAACCTAGTTTTTAAAAAAGAAAATTAAAAATTCACAAATGGTTAATGCATGTATATATAAGCAAGTTGCATTTGAAAATTTTAATTTATCTTTAAAAATCATTAATTTTAGAACGAGCATACCAACAATAATAATATCTTAGTAAAAGTTTCTTTGACACGTGATATTTAGGAGGTCTAGAAATACGTAACCTTATCTCTACCTAACATAAAAAAGTTAAAAAAGAAATTAGTATTATAATAATTTAGAATAAATTAAATTTATTAAAAATGTTTTCTTAAAAAATGTAAAATATTATATTTTTATATCAAACAAACATATTTACAAATCATTTTTAAAATAGATTTAAATTTAATTATGCAATTTATGTAATGGATTATCATTAAATTTATTACAATAATTAATTTTAAGAAGTGTATTATTAATTTTAAAAAGATAAATTAAATATTAGAATTAACACGAAAAAGAATTTGATTTTACTTATTTAATATGTAATCATAACTCACATTCAACCCACAATTTAGTTTGTGAAATTATGAAACAAGTGCATCTAAATCAATTCGAGCTTTCTAACTTGAATTGAATTTAGTTGAACTAGGATTTCAATGAACAATGAAAGCAATATTTCCATTTATGCCACTAGATATGGTGGGACCGAGTTTGAATCTTTTGTCTAGTATTACTCTGTCCTATTCTGTCCATTTGAATCTTAATCATTTATTTATACGGAACCCACGTAAATAAATACGGAGTTCATATAAATAGATAACTGAGATTCAATGGATAGAATAGGACAAAATAATATTGGACAGAATCCTAGCTCGGTGGGACCAGTCTAACCAAAAGCACAAGTGGGGCCAACGGATCACAGAGTCAAATGATGTGACATAAACTGTTTCCGCCAGCAGAGAATCGAAGCCGCGCACGACTTGTAGTGACGGACTTTAGGTCATCGAAAGCAGGGGCAAAATGGGGAGAAGGTCAAAAGTTTGCATGAGAAAACACACGTGGATATGATACGACGAAGGAATTGCAAAACGACGGAAACGAAGTAAAGAGGCCTGTTACGCGTGTTGAGGCATAGATACTCAGCCTAATAGGTGTCTCTCAATTTAGTAGCAAGAGGCCAAATCCATATACTCTCCCGTAAAATAAATCTGTATCAAAAGATTCAAAATATCAACTGAACCGTTCAGCTTATTAATTTGATTTTTAACTTTTCTGTTTAATTTATTTTAATAAAATTTATTATTAAAAATTAACCAATAATTAATTATTTATTTATTTATTTTGTAAATCAATAAATTCTTATAAACTAAAATTAATTAATTAATTTTTATTTAATAATCTCTTTTTTAATTAAACTTCAAATTCTTCTACGGGTTAGAATAATATCTTTCAATTATAATTTAAATTCTTTAATTTTATTTAATCTTTATTCAGTTTTATAACGATCTAATATTGGTTGAACCTTTTAAATCTTAAATCTTTTGTCTTACCAATTTAACTTCTGATTCGATTTTTAAAACATCGAAAAATACACAACTGTACCTCTAAATATATTTAGAATACACAAGTATTAGGGTTTATCAAACATTTTGAGTTTGTATTTTTGAAAAATTTTAATATTGATTGAGTATGTTATTTAAATTTAAAGTATAATTAATTTTAGAATACAGTTCATAGTATATGATATGTATTAGAAATATATTATCCTTGTATCTAGTAATATATTTATAATAATATACTCATTAATACTCTCATTTACTACAATTTTCTCCGTATAAAAAAACACAATATGTTAAAAAAAATGTTACACTTTACAATGTAGTTGACAATGCCATGAATTTTGCTAGCTTAGCCAATTTTAAGGTATATATGTTATGGTCTTTGTGTTTTGTCATTTGATTGAACATAAATAAGGACAACGAGTAAGAAAAAGCGAAACAGAACTACACAACCCAGTTGAAGTTGTGCTCATTGAATTGAGGTGTTGGCTGTATATGCGTAAGCACAAGAGCTACATTTGACTTGGAGGCCTTAGGAGTAATGTAAATACGTATGACACGTGATTTTCTTCCATTGAATTTATTATGTGCAAGAAAAATTATTTTTTATTATCATAATTTATAATAATAATAATAATAATAATAATAATAATAATAAATTCTCTTTTCGTCGTATTCTTCTTGTGATTCAATTAAAAATAGTATCTCTGATAGTTAGAAATAGGATTGCGTACTACTCGACTTTCTCAGATCTTATGTGTCAGAGAAATTTCTACTCAGTATTATTGTTGTTGTTTGAAACTAAATTTGCATAAAGACGAATTAAAAGAAATATTAAAATTTGGATATAAAAGTTAAAATTCATTAGCTAAAGTTCAAAAATAATTAATTGAATCAAGAGTAAGCAAGAAATCTATGCTACTAGCATATGTATGGCATCTTAGCAAGGTTAATTAATTAATTAATTAAATCATTAATATGTTAAGATAAAAGGCTTTGAAAAATTATGGTAATATATTTTATTTTAATCATGAAAATTATAATAAACTACCAACAAAAGAATCATTGATGAACTGTTTTATACTCTATTATAAGTTTAAAATACCAAGAATAATATTGCAAATAAACTGTTTTGTTGCACTTCTTTCAATATGTAATCAAATTTGATTGATAAAAGTAGGAAATGAATGAGATTTTGACATGCAAACCTTAAGAAATTTCATTGAATTAAGTAGAAATAGATTAAGAAAATAGAAGTTTGCTTATGTTTGTTTCCATTTTTTCCCTACTTTTTGTTGTGGTTTTCATAAACAAGAAACATGTTCTTAAAAACGTGTTTGGTTGAATATTGTTATCATTTCTTTTTTTTAAAATAAAAAATCACAAAAACTTTACATATTTTTCACACTTTTTTTCGATTCTACTTCCTCTTCTTATAAACTTCCTTTTTTATAGAAATTCTATCTTATCTCTTTTCTTTTACATCCTAAACTCTTCTCTTTTCTCTCTTCTGCTTCTTTATTCTGTTGGACCAATGGTGGTTGACAAATAAAATCCCTTTTTGTTTTGATAATTATAAAATGTGTAGAATTGGTTAAGAAATTATTTCAGGAATTTTGGATTGTTTTTCTATTAAAGGATCAATGCATATCAAGTGACAATCCCCAACAATACAAGAGATAGACAATGTTTATTTCAAGATAGCATTAATCTTCAAATGTCCAAGAGATAAATATCAAGAAATCAAGTCAGTAATAATCTTCTAT
>JANKOD010000007.1:20424070-20450423 GCA_026284645.1 Erythroxylum acuminatum | reverse complement strand
TTCTTGATGAAAGACTTCTGAAACTTCTTCTAGAATTGAATCTCTATGATCATCTTTCATGCTCATTCAATACATACCAATGAATTATTCTATGAATCAATAGTCGCTAATTGCTTATCAAAGATTCAACTTCTTCATTCATTAGACTTCACAAAAACATATTAAAAAATATTTTATAGTGATTATAATTATTTTCAATTGATAAAATAACTACTTTAAATACACATTTTGGTTTTAACCTATAATTAAAAAACTCAACCGATTCGGCTGGTTTAACCGTAAAAACCTTAAGTTGTCTAATTTTTTTGTTCGATCGTCTTCAACATTCCAGTTCGATTTACTTTAATAACTCTTTGTTGTTAAAATTGACCAATTTATTAATTAATCATTCAATTTTTGTTAATTAGTATGTTCTTATAAAGCAAAATAAATTAATTAATTTTCATTTAACAATATCTTTTTTAATTAAACCTCAAATTTTTTAATAGTTAAGAATAATCTCTTTCAATCATGTTTTAAATTCTTTAATTTTACTTAATTTTTAGCTGGTTTTATAACAGTTTAATACTGATTGACCCTTTTAAATTGCAAACATTTTATCTTACCAGTTTAATTTTCGGTCCGGTTTTTAATATTAGAACATCTCTAAGCACTTCAAATGGTAGAGTATCATACAATTGCTTTACTATTTCAAATTATGAGACACACCCTTGATGGTGAACATTGCTCAAAACTTTACTACACTATTTACAGCTCTTAATAGCATTGGATTATCTTATTGAGGAACTGATATTTCTTTATCTTTGAAGTGGAGAACTTCTTCTCTTAGTTGATTCAAAAGGGCATGTGAGGTTTTGTAAGGTAACTAAAAGTGGAAAGACAACTCATTTCGTGAGCTAATTCAGCATCCTTAAGTTGTCGGTTAAAGGAACTGAGAAATTTTAGTGAGGAAAAGACAAAACGCACCGAACCAAAGTACTTCACTTTTTGTAGTTTATGTATTAATATTCGGTATATTGTTGTATTTTTATGTAGTTTAGCGTTTTCATTTTTGAGTCTTCTTGTTCTTATTTCTATTTTGTTTTGGTTTTATTTCGTCATAAATAGAAATTATGGACGACTCATCTTATTGCATGCAACTGTTCCGACACGTATGTTCGTCGAGGAATCAACGCTTTTGAAGAAAATAAAACGACACCATCTTTATATCTCTATCTATTACAAGACATCAACAATACTTCTAACAGAAAGAGCACCTGATGTCAGATTGGATCGAGAACATGACTAATAGCTAAGGAGTTGGCACTTTGGATGTAAGAAACCACCAGCTGCTCGTGACTTTATAGTTTTGTCATTGAACCTAGGCTCTATACTAGAGGTTTACATCATCATTCAAGGGTTTCAAAGCCTAATAAAAATGCATAATGTAAAAAGTAACATAAATCTTATTACAAGTCTCGGATCATTCGTCAGAGAGAAATAAATGATATAAATGTGAAAATACTTGTTTTTAGTTCCATAACTTCAAACAAGCTTTTAATCAACCGGCACCTTCACGAGATTTACTCAATACGTTAAAGCCTTTCTGTAACTTTCTATATACGTAAATCTTTAAATAGGTTAGAGTATCCCGACGTTCAAGATTTGCTACAATAGTTACACAAGAAACCTTAACCTTCTATATATAGCAATCATATTGGGTCTTTCTATCACAAGCTCGATATGAGTTTGATTCACACTAATCAGAGTCAATTTTCCTTCTAAATTTCAACTCATTAATCCAGATCATTTATTGAGTCACTTTATTATCTTTATCATGATCAAATACGATTGACTTAACTAATAAGTTATTAAAATTGTTAAAATATAATTTATTGTTTTCTACCAAATAGAAAAATATCTAACACATAATACTCTAGAACATAAATAATTAATTAGTAATGATAAATTAGCTGAAAATATAAATGCTTAATTAAAATTGATATATTAATTTAAACTGAATCTAAAATGAATAAGTTATATTTGAAAAAATATTCGATTTCAAATTTAGTGTTGAATACATAAATATCTGATCAATCATTTTTAAAAATTTTCAAACAAAATCTCTTATTTAAATTTGATTTTAAACAAATTATTTATTCATATTTGATTAAATTCAAATCTAACAATTTTGTAATTTGTTCAAGGGAATCGAATTCAAATTTAACAAAATACTCATATTCATATATCAGTTAGCCCATTTCAACTGATTCAATGGATTTAACATTAAAAATCTTAAATCAGTCAAAATTTTAGTTCAATTTTTAATTTTTTGATTTAACAAAAATTAAAACAAATCAATTTATTAATTAAACGGTCAGATTTTATAAATTAGTCAAAATTTTAATCAAAATATTACTTTTCAGTCTTTTTTTCAATTAAACCTTAAAATTTCGTTAAAAAAATATTTTTTCAATTTTAATCAATCTTTAATCAATTTTATAAAAATCTAATACCAGTTGGACCATTTAAATTTTAAACCTCTTGTCTTACCGATTTACTTCCGATCCAATTTTGAAAACATTGATTATTTCAACGTAAATTTGTAAGAACAAAAGAAAATGCAAAAATTTGCATATAACACTTATGATTGAGAGCTTATTGCAGAACAAGAACGTCTTTATAACTTGTTCCAGCTTGAAAAATCTCCAATATAAACTTAAATTCCAACCATTCAATGTCCTTCTAATGATGGGATAGTTCAAAATTTTGTTAGAATTATTGTGAAGAGATACATGGTAGAACATTATGGTGAACCAAAGAAAGGGTCTTGTGCCATCAAGCACTGCAATGCAGACAATGCCCTGCAAACTATGATGATACATCCAGGTGCCCAAGATCAGTATCAGGAAAAGATAACCATAGCTCGAATAGCTCCCATAGATTTTACGACTTCATTGGGCAAGGTTGGGCGGAACCAAGTCCTGATTCTGAAATTGTCCAAGAATAATGTTACAATTGTTCATGGTGCGAGCATCAAGAAGACCATGGTTCCATAGTTTGATCATAAACAATCTCCAACACCTGACCATAAGCAAATAGGATCGGAGATGTAAAATTAGTGTGAAGGAAACAACCTCGTGACATTAATGCCCATTTCCAATTAAGAACCGGAGCATATAAAACTGTAACAATGTATGATTAAAAGTCAACAGAAGAATATGTAATACCAAATTAGGTTTGGGGCTCTGACAAGATCTTGGCCATGCAATCTTGAGAATGCCTCACATGCCCAAGGGATGTGACCATCTGCCAATACCCTAAAACCCAGATTTGGAGAATAGGTTAAAATAAAAAAAGTAAATGATAGTTATAAATAATTCATCAGCAATGCGTTCTTGAAAAAGATGAGTTAGTGAAGTTAAGTGTAAGATCACAGGCATCTCTGTAAGCATTCTTGATCTTATTTCGAGTGAGTTTATGGCAGGACTATACAATTTCCAGAAACTAACACAAATTCTTACTACCAGGTTAAATTCATCACAGATTTTTGCAGTGGCACACTCACCAAGATGTAATGGTTGATTTCAGATTCAAGGACCATTAAAGAACAACAACGCAAGAGAGACAAGACAGTACAGCAAGTAAATGAAAAGTATCTTAGCTTAAGCTTAAAATAATCCTGATAGTAACACGTCTCGTGGTTAAATAAAAGATTTCATCGGGCTAATGAATCGGGAATTATATGTCTACAAGAGCATATTTTGGTAACAAACATTTATCCACTTTTCCACACAACTCCGAAAAGGTCTATCCAGTTTTCAAATGAGGTCTTATTTAACAATTCCAACAAAGGAATTGGGAAATCCTCCTATCTCACAGATACGAGAGATAGAATCTCTCCAAGTAGACAAATCATATAATCGATCTTGTTAAGAACCTCCCACAAAAGAGAAAGCACAATATGGTTTTGCCAAAAATCTGCATAATAGAGAAAGACCAACAACGGAAATAAAAATAACCAAACCACAATAAAGCAGAAAGAGAAGCTCACCGCTGCTTCCTCACAAAGGAGTTCCATAAGTGCATCATTTGCTTCTCATCTTTGGTTACATCAACAAAATCATCTAGCATCTGCAATTGAAAATTGTACTTTTTGTGATTGAAACACCGCAAATCTCAAGGACATTGCATGGTCAATTGTTTGAAAATAGTCAACATCAACATAAGATGCTGTTTCCAGTCACAACTGTATAGATGGTATATTGACTTGGTTAAGCCATGTAAAGTAAGCATCAACATACCCTTCTATCTTCAAAATCAGCAACATCATCATCAACTTCATCCTCGCTATCACGATCGGACCACATTTGCTCAATTGCCATTGGCTGAACATAGAAAAGGTTTAACATTACAAATATTTTAATATAAGGAACACAAGAGGTTCGTGGATATCATTAACAGAGGAAAAGTGAAAGGTTGTTTTCCAGAAACTAGTTACTTTCATCATATTCTTTAATAAATTTAAATTTCAGCATACTCATTAAGGATTCAGCAAAAGCTAACAAGGGCTGCAGAAAAAATTTGGAAGACTTACATAACAATCAAGGAACATTAGATTTTCATCATAGCACCTTGTGCATAGGGGAGTAGTTGCATATGTTTTTAATTTCGTTATCTTACACTATCAAGGGCAGGTTTTAACCACATCTTCTCACTCGTCTTTTTTTCATGAAGGCAAACTAGTAAATAGTGATTCCTAAATATTAAGTCGTGCACAGACCCTCACTGATATTAAGGCTATCATTTTAGTTTCAGGAGCCATTTCAGTAGGAAAAGGATCCCGACATCTTGTTCAGATCAACTTGAAAAAGGGCCAAGAATACAAATCTCGTAAAAAGGTAACAATTTCAGTTGATGAATTAACAGTAACTAATCCTCTAACACTAACATAATTACAGACAAAAAGTAAAATAAAATATTAATTAAAAGAGGAAGTCATTACTCACTTGAGCCCTATGTGAATGGAAAAACTGACGTTTGTGGAGGAGACTGCGGCTAGAGATTAAAAAAATATATCAAACAGATGTCCATGTATCTGTAAATGTTTATAAAAAAATTGTTGAAGAAGTAACTATATTATCTTACTAGACACCCTACATTGCAAACCAGTATATAGCTTAAGAGTTAAGACTCCTAAGTATGAGGGAAGGAAAAGGGAACTGTTAAAATGAAGACTGAAATGAAAGAAAGGAATACCAAGTACAAACTTATGTCCTGTAATACTAGGGGTGGCAATCTAAACAGGTTAGAACTCCTATCATCTTAATGTAACAGACAACTTGACATATACATTGATGCTTGATAACTGAAAGTGTCTGACAAGTGCAAATTTTAGTAATTAGTGGTAACACTTGCTTTTGTTGATGAAAAAGAATGAAAGAAAAGACAAGACTTTATACACACTTTTTGATGTCAGATCGTTCAACTGATAATTTTCTTGTCTTTGCGAATTGCAGCATGGCAGGAGGTGTAAGATTGTTTCCAGATGCTAATTGGACACGCTCAATATCAGGAAACGTCTGTAATGCAGCACCTGAAACTCCTACAACATCCAGATCACAAGCAATGCGTTCTGTACAGTCAGGCACACTGATGTTCACATTTGGTAATTTTTTCACACCTAACAACAAAACATCCAAACCAAGTTGGTTACTTAAAAAAAGTACGAGGAAAATGAGTAGATAACAATAAATGGAAATATCCTAAGAAAAATTCCTAAGAAGTCAGCCTGCCACATGTTACAATGCAAGGAAATGTTATGATATGAGAATTACTACAGGCATTAAAAAAAATATTATTTTCACAATTTACAAGATAAACTTTGTTGAAAACGCCTCTAAATACATGTATATAGAAAAAAAACCTTCATTTACTTGTCACCATTTCCTACCAAAACAAAATCTTACCAATGAAAAATACCAACTAGCAATGATATACTCCTGTTTAAAAAGTTGCTGTCACACACATCCACTGCTGTCAACATTCTAATTTGTTACTGTTCAATAAAATTATAAGCCACATCTAACCCAAAAATGGTTATCAACTGCAGTCTATAATAAACATAAGGGACATACCGTCAGCCTTCTCAAGAACCTGATAGGTTCCAACAAGCAAGCTTGACTCTGAGTCCACTGGATGCACATACTTCCTGTCTTGGAAAAGGCTCTTCGTTCTTTTGCGTTTTTGTTTCTTTGAGCTATATTTGAACAAGCAGTTAAAACGTCAGTATAGGCCATAGCAAAGGATTCAGATAAATGGAACAACATTGAATTTCAAAGTAGCCTGATCTGGTATTCCCATTCTCCAAAATTATGGAACAAGGCCAAAGCAACTTACAGGTCAAGAAGGTGAAGGTTCTTACCAAAAGGAAAATGTTTGTTGTTTGGGATCCACACCATCTGCAACCATCTGAATAAAAAGTTCTAACAATCACTATTTTAAACAAGCCAAATACATTGAAGTTCATTATTGGAAACATATGAATCTCATAGTTGGAATCTACCACAAGATTAGTATTTCTTCCTGAACACAAAGTAATTAGGACTTGCAAACTAACAAATTGATCCTATTTGATACTAGAAGAAGATACTAAAGTCGTTAGCACGCTTTAATAGGCAATTCTCACTCGCTCAAATATCTAGTCAAGCAAGTTAGCTTCTAAAACTCTTCAAAGAGTTAGTGCACAAGGTAAAAAAAATTCTGACCTCAGATCTCCAGATATCAGCTTTTACTGATATATTTACAGCTTGGAATTCTTCAGTCACCTGATGAATGCCATCTTATTAGTATAGTCCAGGTGGCTTAAGTTATCAAGAATTCAACAAACAGTCCAGAAGTTTACCAACCCAAAATTCAAAGTTGAAGAGATCATGTGATGACGGTAAATGGCATCTCAGACCCTACAAAGAAATATGTGATTAAAATTCTTTTGAGCATCAAAAACTAAATGATAAATCAAAAAGCTGAGAAACAAAATAATATAGGACAAAAGTTGTAACTAGCATTCTATGTTTATCAAAAGAAACAAGATATACAGTGGAAACATGTCTAACCTTGAAGCTAGCACATTTTACCAAGCAAAATGGACAAGAAAAGTCTTCAGTAACTGCAGCCAAAATCATCAAATGCGAGAGAGAAGACGATGAAACAAAGAATCAAAGTATGGGGTAACCAAAAACCCATTATAACTGTTAGGTAAACATGCAACTTCAAGGAAGGAAGAAAAGGTAGGTTAAAACATACTGTACCATAGGAAGATTACCTTCAGTTTTCTGCAATTTATTATTGTAATACCTATAGTTAAAAATCACATTTCCAGCTCTCAACCTGTAAACAAAGAGAAGAAAAGATTCAATGACATATGCAAAAAACAAGCAAAAAGAGAAAATCACAAAAATGATTACAGAGAGAAGAATTACCGAATAATATGAGATAATGATGAAGAAGAAACGTCACTACACGTATACAAATGATAAGGAGATCTTTCCTTAGCACCAATTTCTTCCGCAGATATATTAACTTGCACTTGTTGTGATGAATTCTTTAAAATTTGGAACAATGAAAAGCAGCATACACTAATCAGCCAAGGTAATCCAGAAATATTTAGCCAAAAATTAACCAAAAATTAAGAAGGCATTAAGAGAACAAACCATGGTTTCAGATGTATATGGAATTTGCATCAAAACACATTTTTCCTCGTCTGAACTCAACTGCAAGTGAGAAAAAATGAAAAGTAGTCAATTCTGTCAGAAAACTACTAATATCTGATGAATCCTGCAACATTAACTTGCAATGTATTGGCTATCAAACAGTTCTTCAATCATGTCACTGTTTCTCTAGTTAAACTATTAAATAAACATATTACATGTCATTAAGTCAACAAGTTAGCATCCAAGCATCAGTATTTGTTGACATATTCCGATAAGCATGACATATGTACAGATGAAAATAACGGCACAAATGTTGCAAGGTTACAAAAGATTGGAAGCAACAATGTTAAATCTCCTTAAGACAGTTAAGCATGAAAGAATTTGGTGTAACCAATGAGGCAATGATAAGATAACTACATACCAACAGGTCATTAAATAGAAAATTTAATACACAATTGATGAATTGTTTGCTCCTTCAAAAGAGCCATCACAATACCTTCAACAAGCAAGCATTCATGTCAACAGACAATATCAACTCCACTCTTTGTCCAAGAATCAAATTCGGTAATTTCTCCCAGGAATTGTAAATTGATTCCAAGGGTATCTTACCCAATAGGCATGATCCACCAGCATTTTCTGCAATGCACTACACTATTCAAACTACATAATGATAAAAAAGAGTTGAGAGAAGAAAAAAGAAGAAGAAAAAAGTATAGAATGAATAACATCTTGACTAATTTATAAGTAGTGAAGCTTTTAGTCACTGCATGCCATAGGGGGGTCTCAACAATGAGCCTAATGTTATGCATACCAATAACAGGTAGGTTAACGTTATAAATAATAACATGAGGCAAACAGTTTATAAAATATACCATACCCCAATGATTCCTTGTCAAATCAATACCACGCATAGACCTTTGAGCTCCAGCTGTACAAAAAGAAGGAAGAATAAGACCAATATTTGCAATCATAGGTGGTCTCCCAACAAAAGCAAAATAACTACATACCAAAGCTAACAAGCAATATAGCAAGTGAGCCGGACTTAGCCTCCAAAGCTAACTTATTAATCTCAGGGAGCACAAAACTAGCTTGCGCTTGATTATCTCCCTCAACTCCAGTAAAGTTGGTCAAAATAGATGTATGATTAAATCCGTACACTGCAGAACACTACATGTTGGAATACAGTCAAAAATATATATAATCGAGAATTACAAAAAGATGTCAAAGAGTCAGTCTCGTGCCATAAACAAGACAATTACTATGAAAAATGAAACAATTTCCATAAATTGATCAACTCATAGGACTGGATAAACTTGTACCTCTGCAGCTTGAGTCTCAGAAAGGAGTCTTGCCAGCAGAATGTACAAAGGAAACAGACACTTAGATTCTACAACTCCATTCAAAGCCCTCGAAAGTGAAATTGTCATTTGTATCCTACAATTTTAAAATAAAGAGAACTTGGTCAATATCTCCAACACATTTCCACTGGATTCCAGATGAGCTTATGTGAATTTCCTTGTGCATTTGGAAATTGTGAAGTTAGAGTTATTGCACATATGAGAAGGGCAATAAAACTTGTCCAATCTCCATTACCATAGACAAATTTTCAAATTCACTCAAGAGAAAAAACTGATAAAAAATCTAATGAAGTCTTGAGAAAAAAAAAGCACCTCCTTTTGTGCTTCGCTTGCAATTTGTAATTCAAGCATCTCTGCAGGAACATCGGCTGAAAAGAAAAGAAAACATGTTCAATCATGAAAATTACTAGAATAACAACAAACAAGATGACAAAATTAATTCAACAAATTTGCTAACGGAAACAAAGAAAATCCGATAATATTGAAAACTAGAATCCTATTTAACCACGTTAGTTTTCACAAGGGGAGAATCCAATCAAGAACTATGAAAAACTGGATCAAATCATGCAATTAGACCGATTTACAACCATATGATAAACACGAACCAAAATTTCAAGCCAAACAAGCTATGAAACCCAATAAATACTAAACATCAACAACAGTAACCAGACAAATTACATTTCTGACGGCTCGACGCTGAAGGATGTTGTAGAGCTCGACAGGCTTGCAATAAACAGAAAGACTCTCTTCAGCTGCCATTTCCTCTTCCTCTGATAAATGCACTCGACCATCTTCTCGGCACATCTGATTCGTGTTTCTTGTATAGCTGCAATTGCAAAAAAACATTTTCAAAATAATAATAATAATAATACAAAATTCACCTACATCACTAAACAAGCTTCAAAACCACTCCAAGAGAAATAATCAAAATGAAACACTCAAAAATTAATCGTCAGATAGGCAAGCCTATACGAGGAGGTTTCACGAGCCACTAGAGGAATGCCCGGCATTCTTCGGTTACATTGAGACACTACATAGCTCCATAGCTATCAATCACTTGTTCCTGACCTCGACCAATCGCTTGAACCCGGAAAATTCGCGATAAAAATTCCAGCTCGTCCGTTAGGTGTACCAGTTCGAATCTTGGACAAAATCGGAAACCCTAAGGAGAGGCGTTCGCTTCACCCTATGGGGTTCGGGAAATTTCGAGCTGCTCGTCTTTTGGATTTTCTCTTTCCTTACAGGTAAGGTAACAACAGAAAGGCAAGCTCTTCACTCGGTTAATTTATTTTCATGACCCCTTGAACAGATTTTAGTTCATTAATATTTAATATCTTTTATGTTTACAGAAAGCAAGGGAATCTCAACTGTTGTCTGTTGAATATTTAATCTCTAATGTTACTGTTCCTGTCACGGCCTTATTTCTTATTTTATTAAATCTCATTTATACATTTTCGTAAATTTATATAAATATAATAAAATTGAAATAGAATAACTGGAAAAAAAATTGTTCAATTAAAGAAATAACTAAATATGCATTTAATTGCATAAACTAAAAGAAAGGTATATCGTCATTTTTATATACTTTTTCCACTTATCTTAATTTTTTATTTTTTATAAAATGCCTTAAAATAATAAAACATACGCATATAAATAAATCAAATATTATTAACATGTGTCTTAATTTAATTTTATAACTTATAAAAATAATTTAAGATAATTATAATTAATTATTGCTTTCAATCAAATTTAATTAATTTAATCTAATTTTAAGCACTCTTTTGAATCATAAAGTAAATATCAATTAATTGTTTATATGAAATTTGTATTTTGACACAATTTTTTTAATCAAAATTAAAAATTTTCTAAAACTTAACATATTAAATTTAATATTACTGTATAAATATTATAAATTTAACAAAATTTTAATTTTAATATAATTTTAAGAGTATAAATAAATAATAAAATAAGTAATATGAGGAAGTATTTTAAATTTTTATCGTTATAAAATAGATCTACTATTCATATAGTATTTACTGACGTCCGGTTGAACCGTAAAAATTTTAAATCATCTAATTTTATGATTCAATTTTTAACTTTTCAGTTCGATTTATTTAAATATTTTTTAATTAAAAATTTATTTATTTATTAATTAATCGAAAGATTATTTAATTTTATTATTCGAATCTTTCAAATATTAAATATTTTTATTTTTTCTATGTAACTTCTGTTTCGAATTTTAAATACCGATAGTTACAAGTGAGGAGAAGATATTTCAAAAAGGTGATTACTATCCACGACTGGACCACATTACTTAACAACGAAACCAATGGATGGGGACAACCCGTGACCATATTAATTTTTTAAAAAATAATTGAAAAAAAATTCGAAGTACAATCACGTTATGAATTTAAAATTTTCTCTCGATTTTTCAAAATTTTTTGAATTTCGAGGAAGACATATAAGTTAGATAAAGCCTTCAAATTTTGATTTTCAAAATTTTTTAAATTTAAATTTAAAGTCTAATCAATATTTATTAATTTAAATTAAATTAAGTTTGACTTAAACTTCAACTTTATTATAAATAAAGCAGAATCACCTAATATTCCTTGAAATTATAGTTAAATAAGGAGGTTTCAAACGGTCTTTTATATATTTCAATTTAAAATGAAAAGAGTTTAGAAATACGAAAAACCCTCCCAAAAGAACTGTTTTTAAGTAAGCTTAGCAATTGAGGTCGGGCCGAGCTAGGCTCCTCTTTGTCCAAGGCCGAATAAACAATGACAAAACGTCGTTATTTTGCAAAATAAAATTAATTAATTTTTATTTACTAACTTCTTTTTAATTAAGTTTTAAAATTTTTGACAAGTAAGAACTGTATGTTTCAATCATATTTTAAATTCTTTAATTTTATTCGACTTTTAGCCGATTTTATAACTGTTTAATACCGATCTAATACCGGTTGAATCTTTTAAGTCTTTTGTCTTACCTGTTTAACTTTTAGACATGTGCTATGATGCGCTTACCTTGGAAAGGCCAACCAACAAGAATGAAAATTTCTTCTCATTTTAGAAGGAAACAATTGAACTATATTGGAGTACTTGATCAACAAATCTCTGTACAGGCATGTCATAAATAAGAGAAACACAAACAAGTTTCTAAATTGTTTATAGAACTGATAAAGCAGATCAATTTTGAGGTGAAGAAGGCCTACGCCAGGACAATTGAGATGCCATTCTTGCATAAAGCTATGTCGATCTGTTGCAGACTTCAAACGACTAAGAAGAGCAACAACCGGACTTCTGGTTAACAGGTTGCCCGCGTATCTGCACGGTAGGGGGTCTTGCATTGTTTGATGCAGGTTGACTAGCCATTCTGTAAAGGTATAGATCGTAATCAAATCACAGATTGCAAAACTAAAAAACAGGAGAACCTGCTTAGAATTGTGGGGAGTAACAATTAAGGCATTTTCCTCAATGCGTGAAACATGTCAGCAAATAAGTATTCCCCTTCCCCATTCACCTCAGTTCACACATCTCA
Organism: Erythroxylum acuminatum; assembly: GCA_026284645.1. Classification (NCBI taxonomy): domain Eukaryota; kingdom Viridiplantae; phylum Streptophyta; class Magnoliopsida; order Malpighiales; family Erythroxylaceae; genus Erythroxylum; species Erythroxylum acuminatum. The sequence continues at coordinate 20,437,834 of JANKOD010000007.1, read as the reverse complement.
GATATCCATATACTAGAACATGTACCTGTTCTTGATGTCTGCAGCCATAGCCATAAAAGCCTCCTCTACATTGGTGGCACTTTTTGCACTTGTCTCCATGAACGGAATCCCGATTTCATCTGCAAATGCCTTTTGAAAACCCAAAAGATTGGTACAATTTAGTCGTCAATTAGCATAAAACACTTCAGTTTTTAACACAGTACAAACCAAGAACTAAAGATTCATTCTACCTTAGCTGTTTCATATGAAACAACTTTGTTAGCTGTGAGGTCACACTTGTTCCCAACCAGCAGTTTGTTCACATTTTCACTGGCATAACGGTCAATCTCACTCAACCATTGCTTCACATTGTTGAAACTCTCTTGGTCTGTCACGTCATACACGATCTGGCATTTGCAACGACAATAACCAAAAGAATTAACAGAAAGCACGAGATCAAAGGACTTCTTTATATAGAAAATGAAAATAGAACTCACTATGATGCCATGTGCCCCGCGGTAGTAGCTGCTAGTGATTGTCCTGAAACGTTCTTGTCCTGCAGTGTCCCACTAGGAACAAGGAGAAAACAGGAACAATCTCAGCAAAACTACGATTGCCATAACTAGCAGAGGGACCAAATAAAAGAAAGAGCAACACTGCACATTTGCTTATAGCAAGACTAATATGTGAATAACCTATTAAACTCATTCCTATAACTTTGACCTTTTCGACCCAAATGGGTTTCCATGAGATTGGCTGTACTACAACCCAGAAAACAAAAATGGGAAAATAAATCTCACTATTTGAAGTTTAATGGTCTTCCCATCTTGCTCTACTGTGCGAATTTTCTGAGAAATCACAAATCAAATGGAATCAGTTACATAACCAAAATCAAAGCAATGATCACAAGATCATCCAAAAGCCACATCCTCCAGAAGCTTACAAAGTCCACTCCAATTGTGCTAATGTAACTGTCCAAATACGAATCATCCTGCATAAGTAAAAGAAAGACCGATAAGACTATATCCATAATATAATGGTTTCCCCATCTCTTCTTCTCACGAAAGAATCATAAAAAAGAAATAAAGATTCAGCTTTCGTCTAGAAAACTACTACCCATAATTCCTAATCCGTTATAAACGAGTTCCTCATAGAGATACACTAGCAATCACCGCAATAGAAGTGAAAGAAAATTAAAGGAAAGAGTAATAGCTTACAGCGAATCTCAGAAGAAGGCATGACTTTCCAACTCCGGAGTCCCCAATCAACAACAACTTGAACAGGTAGTCACTGCAAATAAACAAAATTCACATGTATAATCAAAAACAAACCAACCCCAGAATCCATCGATCTCGAAAATCGCAACTAGAAATTACGAAACAAACAATCAAAATATAGGGAAATTTTCACTCGAAACATCGTGAAAAACCAGGATTTCGAAAGAGTAAGATCCAAGACTTACTACTCAGGATTCATGACGATGAGGAAGATCAAAATAGACACTTTGGACTATAGATCAGATGATCTTGTGAGGGCGACGACGCTGATGAGATAGAGGTAAAGTAAACAGAAGAGGACACGGCACCTACACGTCCGGGTATTATTACACAAGTTTAGATCCGATTTTAAGACAAACTCTGTTTTCAGTAATTAAAAAAAAACGTGTTTTTTTATAAAAAATTATACTAATATTTATAACAACGTAGTATGGATTATTGTGTTCATTTTATAATTTATCACGTGTATCACATTGATTGTTTTATACAAGACACTCGATTTATTAAAACCCTAAAATTATGAGTAATCTCCAAATTAAGATTTTAATATTTTTTTTGAAGTACGATATCAGTTAATAACTTCGTTAATTTGTGTGAGATTTTCTTTTTAACATGTTGGATAATTTTGTCCTTTTCTATAAAGTTGGACAATTATTAATTGCATTTTTTGAGTTTTTAATAAATTATCAGTTAAGTTACATAATTTGTTCTAGATAAAGATAATAAAGTGAGCCAATAATTAGTTTCATGTTTAAGGTTATGTACTTATGTTTAGTTAGACGTAAAAAAATTTAACGGAGTGCAATGAAATGAAATGATTTATAATGGAATAGAATGTAATCAGATGTAATATTAGAAAATTGTTACTTAAAAGTGATGGAAGGTTTCATAATGTAATATAGTCAAATGTTGTTTGGAAGAAGGATTCATAATGTAATATACTGAAATGTTGTTTATTATTTCACATTTTATCCTAAACTTCTCAAATCGGAGGTAATATATTTTTACTGTTTAGGATGAGATGAGATAGGATGTAACGTAAAACCATCTCCTTCCATTCTATTATATTTCATTCCATTATAAACCTTCTTCTCAAACGATGGAATAATATTACATTATATTTCATTCCACTAATGACCACTCAACTAAACATAGCTTAAAATTAGCAAATTGAATTAGACTGAGTTAATAGACCAAATTTAAATTAATTAACATTTGAAATCAGTAAAAATTTAAAATTGATCTGATTAAATTTTAAAATAATATTTTTAAAATTGAAATTATTGTTTAGGACTATTTGAGTTTGACACTTACCCGAATGATATGGAATGAAACTTTAGAGTGCGAAATTAGGTAAGGGACTAGGCAAATCAAAGTTAGTGGGCCTATAAATAGTAAAAAACGTGAAGGGCAAGAATTACTATCCTTGCCCTATTGATGATGAAAAAACGTGTAAAATGCAGCTCGTCAAAGGGTTAAAAACAAATGTAGAAATGAACCGCCCACTTTTGATGTAAGTAAGATAAACAAATATGGATCTAAATCTTAATGAGAATTTTAACAAATTTAATGCAAAAGATTGTGTCGTCTGACGTGGATGTTAAAATTTCAGATTAAAAAAAGAGATTGATACGAGCTTTTTTAAGAATTACTCGCATGAGATTTCAAGCGTGAATAAGAATTTCGTTAGAAAAAGATGAAATTAACGAGGAGCATATAAGTAAAAAGGACTCATAAATCTAATGTTTTAAGGTTTTGAGTTGGAATGTAGTATCAAAGCTCACGAGTATGTTCCCTCACTAGGTCAATAATGTAGATCTTCCATGAAAGTGCGCTCCCTATATCCAACAAGTGATATTAGAGTCGATGATTTAGCAAGGGATAAGTATCGAAAGGTTAGTCAGATCTCGTGGTTGCATCTCCACGTGGAAGAGCAAGGAGACTCCTGGTGAGCCTAAATTAGTGGAGTCGAAGAGCTCTTGATGATGTCATATACTCGAGTTGCTAAAAAAAAAATTTTCACTCAAGAGAGAGTTTAAGCCCAATGTAAAAGTTCATACTTGCGGGCGAATTTGGTAGGATTTCTAGTGTGAGTGAAAATCCAACATTAGAAAAAGATGGAATTAATAAAGGGCATATAAGTGAAAAAGATTCATAAACTTAACGTCTTAAGGATTTAAGTTGGAGTGTAATGTCAAGGCTTACAAGTATATTCTTTCACTAGACTTATGATGTTGATCTCTTGTAAAAGTGAGTTCTTAGTATCCAAATCTGTTCTTTTGAGTGTGGGTTCTCTAAAAAAGAATGGATTAGAATCTCTAGTCTATATAGCATTGGAACTAGTCAATGCAACCTCAAAGATATCTTATTTAGAGACATCCCAAATGCATATTGCTAAATAAGGTAAGGAAATTAATTTTTCAAGTTTATTTGCAATCAAAAGTGCTTTTGATAACGCCGTCAACAAAATTAATATTTTAAACTATTTTAAAAATTAATCCCTTCATTAATAAAATTTAAAATTTTAATATTAAATTAAAAAATCTTAAACATTTTCACCATTTAGAATATGTTATCTCTAAAAGCAACCTATATCCGTCTCTTTACGTGTTAACGAAGCATACTTTCTCATCCATAGCCAGATATGCAGGGCTTGCCTGTGAAATCCTGGTGTAAAAAGCCGCAGCTCAACACCCTAAGGTGGTTCCCAACTTGGACCTGGAGGCCACTATGGGGCTAAGACCAACCTCCACTTGCCATCTTCTAAGCTTGTGATTGTTTCAAGGCCTGGTGAGCTCTGAAGTGGCCGAGCTTCCTGGTAACATTATTTAGTCGATGGATATCCTTTCTTTGTTTTCTAAGGCTATATGTGGTGGAATGGTTATTAAGGAAAAAAAAGGAATGTAATATTATTTTATTATTTTAGATAAAATATTATAATAGAAGATAATGTAATAAAATAGAAAGAAAGAATTTTATATTACATCCTAAATAATAAAAATAAGTTAACTCCGGCTTAAAAATTGGATGAGATGGGTTGAATCGAATTTCAAAACAAATAAGGGCTAATTTAATTTAACGTAACATCATTATATTTGCATTTAGCTTTTGAAATTACAACAAAATTATCATTTAAAAGTAGTGTCAAATAAAATATTATCATCATAACTTGCGAGATGACTTTTTTAATAAAAACTTAATTCCGAATTAAATGGAAAATTCATATAAACTTATAAATCCCACTACAAAACAACACTAACACGTCTTTATCAATGTTGTTTTTGGACTAGAAGATCGAGACCTAACTATCGAGATTAGTAGGTTTTCTTATTATATAAAAAGTTAATTATAAAAAATCTCAATCTTTATCCAATTTTGTAATATTAGTCTGAATTTTAAAAAGTGGTAATAAAATACTCTAACTTTTAATTTTTAGCAAAAATAACCCAATGTTAAATTTTCTGTTAATGTAGATGACATGGCGAGTAACCTCATATTATTATTTTTGTCACGTGACTTCAATATAATGTATTTGTGTCACATACATTGATTATAATATTGTACCATATCGACTAGATCAGCAAATAGTTGGTATTGAACAAGAAAATTTCATATGACTTTTAATACCGACTCTTTCGGTTGGTATCGCTAACCATAATATCGATCATTCGATTTATACAAAGTGATTATAAATTGTATAATATAATACATCGAAGAATAATTTTACAATTTTATTAAATTAAGAAATTATTTTATAATTTTAAAATTATCCGAAATAATATTCAGTATTGACTAGTACTAGTCATAGTAGACTATAATCAAATCCGGTATCAAGTCTAATACAGTAATTTCAACGTTAGCCACATAAGAATTATACTATGTAATAAATAAAAAATATATGAAGCACTATGTACAACTATTTTAGGGTTTTTAATATTGTTAATTGATTGAATAATAAAGTTCATACATGATATAAATATAATACGTGACAATTATGTGACAACAAAAAAACTAATTTAACGTGATCTGTCACGTTATTTATGTTAGCGAAAAATTTAACGTCAAGTTTGAATGTTGAAATATTTTTAAAATTTAAGCTAATATTGTAAAATTTAATAAATTTTATTTTTTTTAATTAATCCTCGTATAAGATACAGAGATAGGGACCAAGACTAATGCCCCGAGTCAAAAACAAAGGACTACCCCACCATCCAAACATACCCTAAGAGGTTGGAAGAGGTTTAACTTCCATCAACCAGCGAACACAACTACCCCACCAAACATTAACTCATTTATACATATTAGTTACATATCAATAAAAATAAACAACTATATATATATATATTTATTTATTTATTTATTTACACGATTTTTTTAATTTATTGACCTTGAAGATGGATTTATTGTAGTTGACACCTACCACAGAATAGTTGGTCTGAAAAACAGGCTTGCTTTCCGGTTCAGAGGGATTGAAATGACCCGAATCCAAAACTTGGCAATTCAAACAAAACGGTTTACTATTTAATTAATTTAACGAATTATGTAATTATTATTCAAATAACTTTATTGTGTGTAGGTTAACAAGGATAGTTTAGACAAAATAAATCAATAACTATCTATGTTTTAAAAATCGGACTGGAAGTTAAATCGGTAAGACAAGAAGCTTAAGATTTAAAATATTAAACTGTTATAAAATCAACTAAAGATTAAATAAATTTAAATAATTTAAAAATATTGTCCTTAATTATCAATAAATTTGAAGTTTAATCAAAAAAGAGATTGTTAAATGAAATTAATTGATTTATTTTAGTTTATAAAAATTGATTAATTTACGAAAATTGACAGATATATTTTTAATAACAAGATTTATTAAAGGTAATCAAACCGAAAACTAAATTAAAAAATTGAAAGGTTCGAGATTTTTAAGATTAATCGGTTGAACTTTTCGGGCTTTTTGATCATTGATAATTATCACAAACAATTCTCAAAATCAGCATATAAAATGCAAGAAAATAAATGGTACAAAGCAGCTAAACAAGGCACGCAACACTAGAGTTAGGTCATCTAAAATCAATCAACTTTGCATATATAATAAATATGCATGATATGTCCACCATCTCCCTCTAGTCTTCAACACCACGACGATGGCTAAGCTGGTTTTGACTTGCTTCCTTCTTGCCTTGTCCTTGGCGTTAACATGCAATGCAACAAATTACTTGGTCGGAGATACCTCCGGTTGGGACGTAAGTACCGATCTCGACTCGTGGGTACAGGACAAGAAGTTTGCAGTCGGCGACGTTTTATGTTAGTATTGCTCTTTCTTCTATTTTTGAGGTTATATATAGTTCGTACCGTTACTGTAATTTATCGTCGTCATGCTTTTGTGTGCATGGTGCAGCGTTCCAGTACTCATCGTCCCACAGCGTGGACGAGATAACAAAGGATGGTTACGAGAGTTGCAACATGAGCAAAGTACTAAGAACATTCTCAACTGGGAACACGAGCGTCCCTTTGACGTCGCCAGGTATGAGGTATTTTGTGTGTGGGAACAAGTTGCACTGTCTAGGAGGAATGAAGATGCGAGTGAACGTAGAAGGCAATCAACCGGCGAATTCGCCGGTCGCCGCACCTCAGGCACAGCCGCAGCCAGGTGGCACTGACACACAACCTTCTTTCAAGAACAATAATCCGATTCTGAATTCTGCAGGATTTTCGTTAGATGGAAGAAGAGATTCTCTGGGAATGGCTTTCACTGGATTAATGGCTTTTTTGTTGTGGGTGTTCCAAATTTAAATTGTAATCTTGTGGTAAATGATTTTTTTTAATTTTTATTTTTCAGATGAGATCAATGTTGTGAAAATTTTACCATATCATCATGTTCCTTCTGATCTTTCTATATTTTAAATTATTTTTTAATTTATTTTAAATTGTTTAGTTTCATTTTAAACCAAATCAATTTCTTCCATAACCTAAAGACGAACTCTTTTCGTAACAAAAGCTAACCAAACAACTTTTACGAGATTGACTTAGACTTACCACTAGCTATAATTTTAGACCTAATTATTTTATATTGTGTTACGACACGCTATCACAATTTTAACGTCGTTGTTGGGGATCGAACTCGGGTCACCCATGTGGCAAGCAGAAATAGGAAGTTAAACAAAAGAGGTTTAAGTTTTAAAAAGTTCAACGATATTAAACTGTTATAAAATTAACTAAAAATTTAATAATTAAATAATTTAAAATATGATTTAAAGAGATTTTTTATCCATAAAAATTTAAAGTTTAATTAAAAAAAGAGATTATTTAAATTAAAATTAAATAATTAATTAATATTGTCTTACTTTTATTAGATGTACAATATTTAATTATACGTGTGATGTTTTTTTTACCCAACTATCTCAAATGAAAGTATGCCTCTTTGAATTACCATCAACGTGTTATTTTTACTTTTATTTAGGGTAAAAACAAAAAGAAAAAAGTAATTAAAAAATTGTGAAAATTTTTAATTTTTTATAAATTCATTATTTTAAACTTCATAACTGTAAAATACTAAAATGTATGTAACATGAATATAATAAATGTTCTTAATACAAGATTTAATTCAAATTTTAATTTGATTTGAATTAATTACACTAGACTTAAACTGATAATTTAAGATGATTATAATAAATTATTAATTTAATTTAAATTTAATTAGTAGTAGAAAGCAGTTTAATTTAAATTCTTTATATTTAAATTAAATTTAAAGAATCATAATAACAAACAAGAATAGTAAAAAGCGGGTATCAAAATCGAAATAAAAATGCTAATTATACGTGTTAGAAATGAAATCACAAAAAATAAGATTAAACAAGTTAATAATTATTCTAATATTTCGTATCAAATATTAAGAATAATATTTTAAAAAATTCTTATATTTAATTATTATATGATTAATTTTGTAAATAATTAAAATATTTATATTTTATAAATAGTCAATTAAATTTATTTTTAATTATTTGTAAAATTGTTATTTTTTGGATGATTATAAATAATTTTTATGATAATAAAAATTGAATAACTATAAAATCTTGCTTCAATTGATATCATTTAAATGAAATAAAGAATAATTATTAAAAATTAAATATAAAATTTATAATATGTAATTTTGATAATAATATTTTGATAAAAATTAATATATTAAGAATATATTCATAATATTATTAAATATATCTTGATGATATTATAATTATATTTCACTCATTCCTATGTTTATTTGGTAGTAAAATTTTTAATAAAACGGAACAGAATAACATGAAATGAAATGATTTATAATAAAATATAATATTAAAAAATTATTGTTCGAAAGAGATAAAAGGGTTCATAATATAATACAGTAAAATATTATTTAAATGAAGGGCTTATAATATAATATAATGTAAAATTGTTTATCTTTATAACAGTGTAAAGTTTTTTTTTTTTTAGTAATAATATAGTGTAAAGTTATTTATTATTTTATGTTTCATACTAAATCTCTAAATTAAATTTTTATTTTTACTGTTTAATTTTTTTAATTTTATTTTAAATTGTCGTTTCAAACGATAGAATAATATTAAATTCCGTAACCGCATCTTTTACTCTTGACATTCGATAATAATATTTTGATTAACTTACTTGGACCGTTCATTCAATGGGATGGGACAATTAAATGGATTAACTTCCATAGACTATTTGCTATTAACACGTCACACGCGCACTCCAAAATAGAAAAACAAACGGCATTTGCGTTGCCCGCCACCTCTCTTCTGCTGCTCTGTTCCTATACACCTCTTCGCTTCTCTACGTCAAAGACTTGTCTCCTGCTACAAGCCTCCCATGAACATCCTCAGCAAACTCAGATTCGGAGCCAGGTCACCGGACCCGACCATTCCTCAGGAACCAGACGACGACGTTCCGGGGCCTGGTCAGCAGTTTGCGCAGTTCGGAGCTGGATGTTTCTGGGGCGTTGAATTGGCGTTTCAGAGAGTGCCGGGAGTCAGCAAGACGGAGGTTGGGTATACTCAGGGTACGCTGCACAATCCTACGTACGAGGACGTCTGCACTGGGACTAGTAAACACAGCGAGGTCGTGAGAGTTCAATATGATCCTAAAGAGTGTAGCTTTGAGACTCTGCTTGACGTTTTCTGGGCCAGACATGATCCTACTACCTTGAATCGCCAGGTGGGTTTTTCTGAAACTGATTTTGGTCTTTGTCTGATTCTATTGGAATTCTGCTTTGATTTGATTGTGTTGAAAATTTATTGTTCTGGGATTTAGCTAATTTTGTTCGAGCTTTATTGGATTATTGGCTATTGCTTAAATTTTGACGGATTGTGAATTGGAGCGTTTTGGGTGAGCACTTGGTATAGTCATTAGATTGATAAGTTCTCTTTCTTTCGTGATTTGATATAAAGGGATGTTTGCCTTTCTATTATCAAAGGAACCAAGTTGCTTACTCATAGTGAATCGATCATGAACTGTGAAATCATTTAGATAAAATATTATATTTAAGACAGGAATCTATAGTTGGGTACCTTGAGTCCTGCTTAATTCTTCTGCAATGAAGAGAGTGGTTGATTCCACCAGTGTTCTGGTGGCTTTTTAGTGGAAAATTCTTGCAGTTGTGGTTAGTAGAATGCATGTCAGAGACCCTCCTCAGGTTTTTCAATCACAGTTAGTTGCAAACTGGTCGGAAATTGGTACTGTTACTGCAATCGTAAGCTTGATGGATACTGAGCCGTAAAGAGGTGGCTCTTTTTGTTTCTCCAGTTTTATAATTGCTTGTGATTAGTGTGTACATGGTTTGTTTGCTTTACCTGGACCCTTTTTAAGGGTATGCTTACTTGAAGACTGAAATTCGAAGGTGGTGAAAGCTCAAAGTAAGAGCTACTGCTATGAGATTAAAGTCGTTAAACTCAAAGACGAGGATCATCGAAGAGGGCAGATCAGTTAGATAAACATGAAGCTGTGCTATGCAATCACCAGTCCTGTCATTGTTTCCCTTCGTTACAACTGCAAGAATTGTCTTTTAAGATGTCTAAGTGATGCCAATAGGAGTATGTAGGTGTTTGAATGGAAATGGCAATTCATTTAAACTCCTACTTCTGTTAAATTTTTTCAATTTTAATTCTCAACGCAATTGAGCGGCATCCCAAAATTGAAACTACAAATCTCACAATGTGAAGGGATTTGTCGCCTGTACAAAAGTTGTCAGCAGACTATTATTGGTCAATGACTAGTGTAGTTTGGACTAACAAGTAGAACTGTTTTACTAAATAGAAAAACATGCTTGTCCAAGATGCATATCTGAAAGGAATAAGCTTGGCATGCCATGAATTTGTAATCTGATAGGACTTACTGGTTATGGTCGCAGAACAATCTTTTTGTGAGGTGAAACTTGCTTGTTTATCTTTGCAAATTGAATGGTTGGGATGTAGGATCATGTTACTTGGTGGCAAAAGTTTTATGTAGTTAGGACATTTCCAGGTCAGTTTGATTTATAATCATTCTTATGGAACATGACAGGGAAATGATGTGGGAACGCAGTATCGATCTGGAATATACTGTTACACACCTGAGCAGGAGAAGGCAGCACGAGAATCTTTGGATCGGTATGAGAAGCTATTGGATAGGAAAATAGTTACTGAGATATTGCCTGCTAAGAAGTTTTATCCAGCAGAAGAATACCACCAGCAATACCTTGAGAAAGGGGGGCGTTTCGGATTTACGCAATCTGCTGCTAAAGGCTGCAATGATCCCATCCGATGCTACGGTTAAGTCTAGCACTCATAACATGATCACCATCAACTCAGGTTTAAAAGGTTGTTGTTCTGAGATTTTAGTAGCGTATGTTTGATATGTCTGGCCCTTGTGTGCTTAAACTGCAGTGGAAATGCCTTGTATACCTAGTTTAGAGGACATGGATCTGGAAATAACATGCAGGAACAAATCTCTATATGTCCATCAACTATGTTAAGGAGAAACTCAGAAACGTAGGAAATCAGATTGGCAGAATCATGTGTATATGGTTTGTACATGTATGAATGTCTTTTTTTCCCAATGACTTGCATGTAGTGCATAACACGAATTTTAGTTGCGCATCTCAGATTGAACGTTAAAGGAAAAAAAGGAAGAAATGTGAAAAATACTTGATTTTAATTTCTTGACTTTAAACGAGTTTTTCGAAGCTATAATGAGTACTATTCCACTAACACCTTCACGAGAGTTGCTCATTGAGACATAATTAACATCTTCCTACAGCTTTCTTAATATGTGAACCTCTGAGTGAGTCAGAATATCTGTACGTTCATGATTTGCTTAAGCTGCTACAAAAAAATTTAACCTTTTATATATAACATTTATAGCAGGCTTTCTCATCACAGGCTCAATATAGATCTAGTTCATACTAATTGAGATCCATTTTTGTAGCTGAACTTTAGCTCATTAATTCAGATATTTTAACGGGCTACTTTATTATCTTTATCCGGATCAAATTCGATTCGTTTAATTACAAATTTATTGAAATCGTTAAAATGTAATTAATTGTTGTGTAACTCATAGGGTCTAACATTGCATACCTAATTGGTTCAACCTTCAAGCATATTCCAATGGACTGACAAAAGTAACATTAAACCGATTAAAATTAGTATAGTGTTATTTATTTGCTTGCTCTGATCGAATGGGACTAGATATAAGCCCTATTGATCTTGTGGAATCATGTGTTTGTTTTTCAATAAAAAATCGGTTCAGAGATGCCTTTTTTTTCTTTTATTTAGACATGTAATTTATTTATAATGCGTGATTTATGCTTAATTATATATATTTGAATGTTTACCTTAGCACTAGATAATAATAATCATCACCAACAATTTAGTAAAAATCTCGATTATACGCGGAGTCTGAAGAGATTCAGTAGTATATAATCTTACTTTTAAATAATAGAAAGACTAATAACGCATATAAAAAAAGAATAAATAAATAAAATATGAAATAATAATAAAAAACTATAATAAGGCTAAGCATGAAAAAGTTTACACTAAATCCTCATGAGGTAAATAATACATATTTAAAAGTTTAGGCAAAATACAAAAAGGAAATACTAAAAGATCTGTGAAAACGATAAAGATTTCTTTACGAAAGATCATTTACTTATTAAGATATACGTCAAAGTTTTCTATTACAGGTTATGTTTTTGGTAAATTCCAGAAGTGTCATAGCATTCGTAATTACCTCTCTTCAATTATTCTTATGTTTTTTTTCTTATATTCTCTAAGTATAATCTTTTCGTATCTTCTCATTGGAGTGTTTGCATATCTTTTCTCAACATGTCTAAACGACCTAACTCTTATCTCTCTTAATTTTTCAATAATATTAGTAATATTTAATTTATCCTTTATTATCAAATTCCTCATCTTATATTTTCTGGTAAGGTTGTACATCGAATATATATTTTTTAGTTAAAAATAATAAATATATATATATATATAAGATGACATCATATTTATACTAATAATTATTATAATTATTTTAAATTATTAATTTAAGTCAAATTTGGTTAATTTTGATTGATTTTAAAAGTTGAATTAGATTACTATATTACTGATATTAGTTCATCTATGTCTATAATGTTTTTACTGTACTTATTTCATCATTATTTTTAAAAAATTGTAAAAATTATTTTTTTAATTTCTTAAATTATAGGGAATGATTTATAATTTTTTTACCCTAAAATTTAAAACTTTGCTACAAGGAAGAACGTAACCATTTGAATATACTTAAGAGTACATTTCAAATGGCTACATAGGTTGCCTGAAAGAGTGTAGTTGAACAGTTTTAACTTGTGAAATTAGATCAGTTCATAAAACGAAATGATTGGAGCACTTCCTTATGTTTTGGCATGAAATGTTCTTGTTGCTAAGTAAAACTAACTGGGCATGATTAACCTCTACAAGTAAGATATGACAGGACAATAATCAGGTCGGTGGTTGACCAACTTGAGTGCTAACCTAAACTACCTTAACAAAAAGCCTCTTGCCTTGCGTCTTTAAACCTGTCGCATTTCATGTACTCATGATGTTGATTTGCCTCTTCTCTCTCTCTCTCTCTTTTTTAATTAAGAGAGACAAACATCTAGAAATTATTCACCCTAGGATGAAATTTACTATTTGACATCAAGATCTCTCCCGTCCCAAGCAGAGGAGATATCATAGTGTGGTACCCCGTTGTAATATTGCGAGCAGTAATGAAGTTCTCACACCGATTTACTTCTCTTGGCACTTACAGCATACCTGCTCTCCAGTCCCTGTCAAGAAACTCTGATGTTTTGTAATACTTGCGTCAATGTCATGAATATCGTATCTGGTTCAGTATCGGATTGAATTTTGGAACGAAACTGTACTGGTATCAGTTAATACCGGGTACCGTTTCGGAAATTTTTTTAAATTTATGAAATAGTCCTTAAAATTTTTAAAAATTGCAAAATAGTCCA
>JANKOD010000007.1:20381026-20392966 GCA_026284645.1 Erythroxylum acuminatum | reverse complement strand
CGGAGAGTGTTGAATTTTTAATATGGGCAATATGTAGAGTCCATTAACAAGAATTGAGCTTTGGTCAACCATTGTCCAAATAACTAAAATTAGTTGTTTGAATAGTTTACACTTACCATTTATAAACTTTTTAACATCTTCATGTCTAGGCAATATGAGACACTCTAACACTCCCCCTCAAGTGCAACTGGCATTTATAAACTTTTTAACATCTTCGTGTCTAAGGCAACGAGACACTCTAACAGAGAGTTTATGAGAATGCATGAGAACTTGAAAGCTAACTCCAAGAATCTGTTGTTAACTTGCACGCATTTCAAATTAAGCATTTGTCATCAATCATCATCAGAATGGAATATTTATTCTCATCCATAGCTGTGGGGCAGCTATGTAGGAAGGTGTCCTAAGATTTTCCAAGTTTCATCCCTTGATGACATAGACAAGAACAAATAGGTATCATGGCACTAGTACTGATTCTAGTAATGTATTAAAAGACTACCAATTTAGATTCAGAAGCTGTTATTGAACATCACTTGGCATAAGACCATCTCAGATCAAGTGTTGGATTATGATATTAATGCTTCATCCTCATCTTCAATAACGTTTGAAAAGAAACCAATAAATTCACAGTACCCATCAAGATTTGTACATAAAAGAAGCTGAATGTTTGTAATCAATTCAAATATAGTATATAAAATGAGATTACTCAGTGGTGGCCATAAAGACATAGGTTCGATTCTGCCAGCTGATTTCCTCAACTTGAAATCAGAAGAGGGAGCTGTGGATCCTCATCGTAATCTCAATTCATAGTAACAGATTAAAAAAAAAGGTTAATTTTTCCAAGAACCCAAACAAACAAATCTAAACTTGAAAGAGAAAGAAAGGCATAAAGATCACTCAGTTCAGCGAATATCGACACGCAAAATTCTCCTCAAGAAAAGAGAACCCTGCGTTCCGGTCTGTTGAGCTTGAACTTCACTGAATCATCAATGCGATCTCAACTTTACAAAAACCTCTCAAAACTGAAGAAACACTGTAGAAAAGGCTCAAATTCTAGGTGTTAAACGAGAGAAGCCGCGGCTGAGAATCTAAGCATAAGTTGGCTACCAATTTATAGGGCGTCCAGAGCTCAGTTAGGGTTACTTCAGTGGGCTCTGTATCCAAAATCTACAGCTTTATAGGCTAAAACTCTTCGCTGAGCCCAATTTGGAATATCTAATACGTTTTTTAGGGTTTAGAATCCGAATTCTATTTAATTTTTTTTAAATTTAGTCAAATATACATTAATTCGATAATTTTAAATTATATCGATTTAATTTATTATAATAAATCAAGATTAAAATAAGAACTCAAATTTAAATTTAAATTTCTGTAAATTATTAATTAATCATTTAATCTTAAACTAAATCTAAACTCTTTTTGTCAATACTAAAAGATTATTTTTTAATCCCCAAATTTTTTTAGAGCCTTTAACTTATATAAATATATTGGTTGAATCATAGTCTATTACTAATTAATTAAATTGAGAATTATCATATAGTTATAAGTCATTAACTCCAAATTAATTCATTTAAAACAAATGTTATTAATAGATTTCCACGTATTTTTAATATTTATTTTATTATCCCTAAGAACCGAACACGAAAACTCAAAATAAAATTTAAAATAATGATTTAAAAAATTAATTGATTCAGTCCGTTCAATTGTAAAAATTTTGAATAGTTCAATTTTTCAGTTCGATTTTTAACTTTTCGGTTCGATTTATTTTAATACTTTTTTATTAAAAAATCATCAATTTATTTATTAATTAGTCAATTTTTATTGATGAATTGATTAATAAATTATTAAAATTAAAATAAATCAA
The DNA here is from genome assembly GCA_026284645.1 of Erythroxylum acuminatum. Classification (NCBI taxonomy): domain Eukaryota; kingdom Viridiplantae; phylum Streptophyta; class Magnoliopsida; order Malpighiales; family Erythroxylaceae; genus Erythroxylum; species Erythroxylum acuminatum. Next base: position 20,391,105 of record JANKOD010000007.1, on the reverse strand, counting down.
TTAACTTTTTCACTTAATAATATATTTTTAATTAAACTTTAATTTTTTAAAAATTATAGACAATTTATTTAAACCATATTTAAATTTTTTAGTTTTATTGAAACCAAATCTTAAATATACCCCCACATCATAATGCAGCTGATGGGTGTCTAGCCTCATGGAACCATTCCTAAATTATTTTCCTGAAGATTCGAACTTATGATGACGGGCTAACCTACGTACTTAAGATCGTACATAAAAAGATTAAAAACGAACGTAATACAAAATATCTGATTTCAGTTCTATCTCTAATTTCAATGCCGTTTTCGAACTCTAAATAATCACGAATCTCTGGAGCCTTTATACTTTTATCGCAGTAGTGTATCTTTTAAGTTTTTAAAACATCGACTAAAAAAAGAAAAAGTCCAAGCTCCACTAGGAGAGGGAAAGATACTTAACATTCTTTGGATGGAATCTCACAAAACAAGCTCCACTCGAAATGCCATTTCCTGTCTTTTTTCAAAAATTGCCACTATCCATTAACCATTAACCAACGCGTTCATGCCACGTGGTAAACCGTCTTAATACAGTACCATCCAACTTAATTGCACTTCTTGCCGTCGCTCCACTTTCACTTCCGAACAGAACCAGCAACAGAGAGATCTTAAAGAGAGAGAGAGAGAGAGAGGTCTCTGAGCAGTTACTAAATGAAAGATGGCTTGTTTGAGTAGAGTTTTGGCGGTTTCCTTCCCGACGACTCCTTTTCGGCCGCACAATTCTTGTCTCTGTACCAACAGATTTGTAAGTTTAAACCGGAAATCGAAGTCGCGATGGCGATCGATGTCGCCGGAGGCTGATTCTTCCTCGTTCGGATCGTCTGTTGATTCTGATTCTTCTGAAAGAACCTCCAGTGCCGGGTGAGTTCCTCGTTTCCTCCGTCTTTCTGTTTATAGAGCTCAGTTTTATGCGAAATTTTGAGTAATAGGTGATAGACTGATGTTGTGAGATGTGAATCAGTTGATTAGAGGCTTGATGTGGTATTCTTTTGATTATAGATTTTGCATCATAGAAGGCCCCGAAACGGTGCAAGACTTTGCCAAAATGGAGCTTGAAGAGATTCAAGACAATATTCGAAGTCGTCGTAACAAAATTTTCTTGCACATGGAGGAGGTGAGAGCTTCAATAGAAACGTCGCAACTTATTTTGTTTTATTTTTGCCGCATAATTACTTGAGATCAGCAGGCAGTTTACGATCAAATAGGCTAATGCTTTAGACTAATTTCATGATCAACTGAAGAGAATAGATATCAGAGTTCTGACATAACGTTTCTTTGTTTTCATCGTAAAATTTGTACTGATTTATATTTGTTTTGTTCTATATATGTACGTGAATACTCGTCTCTACGCAGTTGATTCACTATTTCTGAAACGATGATCAGTACGCAGTTTTCTGTGAGATGTATTTGAATGCTCAAGAGTCATTTCAAGATAACCTGAAGAGCATTTATCTTTGATGAATTGTTTTGCTCTGTTCAAGTTTTGTTGTTTTCTGATATGCTTTTCTTTAACTCTTTAATGTGAGTTTGTTGATACTATTTATATCTGGAAATTTGTAGGTTCGTAGGCTAAGAATACAACAGAGGATCAAAAGTGCTGAACTCGGAATGTTAAAAGAAAAAGAAGAGAATGAGCTTCCAAACTTCCCATCATTTATTCCTTTTTTGCCTCCTCTGGTTAGGTTTTTTGTTATTTCTCTGTTTTCATATGGTCATATCTTTTGGACTACTTTAGTTTTAACGTTGTCTATTACATTGTGAATATACTATTTGTTTTTTGCAGAGTGCGGCGAATCTGAGGGTGTATTATGCTACTTGTTTTTCACTTATTGCTGGAATCATCATTTTTGGTGGCCTTCTTGCGCCCGCTGTAAGTTTGTAAAAGGTTTATGTTGTTGCGATTTGACAGATTTGATATGCATTAGTATGTTTTCAGTTAGTAAGATGTTGAGCTTATTTCAATACGCTTCAAGTGTATATGAAATGTAAAATTTGAGTAGAGATATCTTTAGTTTTGGGACGGTTTAGTTCACTGTACACACCAGAATTGTAACTAACTTACTGACCACTGCTCTCACCATGTAAGGCTGTGAATGGTAATGATTGATTCAAGAATGAGTTTTCAAGTATGTTTAATCCTTGAGCTTCTACTTTACCTATATGATGGAGCTTTTTATTTATTATCGTTTCAGCTGGAGCTGAAGCTAGGATTAGGGGGCACTTCATATGAAGATTTTATTCGCAGTGCGCATCTGCCCATGCAGTTGAGGTGTGGCACATGGTTCCCTCTTGTCTCCGAGTGTTTTATGTTTGACTAGCTTACAATGTTGTTGCCTTTGATTTCGTTTCTGTATGATGCATTGCACATAGTTATCTTGAAAATCAGTTGACAGATTGCTCTTTATCTTTTCACAACCTGCAGTGACGTTGATCCCATCGTGGCATCATTCTCTGGAGGCGCAGTTGGAGTGATCTCAGCTTTGATGGTGGTCGAGATTAACAATGTAAAACAACAAGAACTTAAAAGATGCAAATATTGTGTTGGAGCTGGTATGTTGCATTCTTATCTGTATTCGTGCTCTTTCACAGATTTAATCAGGAGTAACTCCAAATTGAAGTCTTAAGCCCAAGTCCTTGAGTCGTTTCCGTATGCCATTTTCAGCCTATGAGGCTAACCAAAAAAGTGGTGCAGTTTCTACTGTTTGAAAAACTGTTCTGGGCATACTTTCTAATCAATCCATATCTCTTTGGGGCCCATTTTGGTTGTTGAGAGGATGAGAAAGGAAATGTTGTAGTCTGCTCAAAATTTCAATGCTGTTATACTTGCAAATTATCATCCTGTTTCCTTTTTGTAGTAGAACTTTTTTTTTTCCCATTATACATATAAGTTTAGACTGTTTCCTCTATCAATTTGTTCTTTGGTGATTTTGTTTTCTTAATTTAGGATTTTATCTTGCTTGACCAATTTGTTTCACTTTTGGTAATGCAGACCAAACTTACAATAACAAAATACTTGCATCTTCTACTTATTTCTTGCAAATGCAGGGTATCTTGCTTGTGCACGTTGCTCAGGCACAGGAGCTCTTGTACTCGTTGAACCAGTTTCAACAGTCAATGGTGGAGATCGGCCTTTGTCTGCACCCAAAACTGAAAGATGTTCAAATTGTTCTGGATCTGGAAAGGTTAGACTTTGAATGTTTTGTTGTATTGCTTTAGTATATTCTATATTCTGCTTCTCTCATATTCGTTGTGGAATGCCTTGATTAGTTGTTTTTCATTCATTTTAAGATTCTATCATTATTTTGCTATCATCTTACTGGCATTGCAGTTTGTCATCTTAAAAATTTGTTAGCTTTGTGTAATGTTGTTCAGTAGTCATTTAGAAAAATGGTGGACCTTTAGGAAAATTAAAAATTTTTCAAAATCTTGTGGCTAGTCACTGTCACTGTCTTGTATGAAAATGTGATGGCTATCGTCAATAATCTTGTGAACAGTTTTGAGTAGGGAGGAATCATCCTTCTATACTCCGCATTTTTTAATGGATATAATCATCTTTTTGGCTAAACCTTAAACATTTATGGTATTGTTTTGCTAATATTTGGAAATATCCTTTCGAAGTTTCTCTCTTTCTACAATTCTAATGTATGGCAGGTCATGTGCCCTACATGCCTTTGCACTGGAATGGCAATGGCAAGCGAACACGACCCACGCATAGACCCTTTTGATTAGATGCTTGTTTTGCTGTATCATGAGCAAAATGTATTTTTTTTCATGTAAATGGTGGAAGTTTTGGAAGCAGAACACCGGTGAGTAATTACTTCCTCATTCCAACTTTAATTATGTAAAAGTAAGCCCTTATCGTTTATATCCTTAAGTGATGGCCTCATTGTATGTTCAAATAACCAAAAGAAATAGGCCTTATATTTTATAAAAACAGAGGGACGAAATAAGACAAATGGTTCTGCACACCTTCTTATTGAGTTAATGATTAATATATATACAATCCAGAAGATGCTGGAAAAAGGCAAAGGTACAGAAAAGTATAACAAACTTGATAGCAGAAAAGAGATGATGACAAAAGGAAATTTAGATTTGCTGGGGGGCAGAAGGAATCTTCTAACAAAATGGGTCTTATTTTCTACGTACGAAAATACACATATACATAATAACTTTTCTTGATATATTGTGCATTCTTATCATGGATTACCTATTTTTGAAAATATTAGGAAATGGGTTCTTAAAATTTGAAGTTTATAACTAGTCAAAGTGACAGTCAGCCAAGTAAACTGGCTTTTCGAAAATTTAAAAATGCTGAACTACTTTTCACAAACTTCTTGTTTGTCTGATATTGTGTTTTTGCGTTGTTATAAAGCTTCTCTACTTCTAGTTTTCCACTTGTAACATAACTTCCTCCCCTAGAGAATTTATAAATAAAAATTTAATTATTAAATAAGTAATTTAATTATTTCAAATATTATTTTAGTTATTAAATCAAATTTTATTTAAAATTATGTTTTAAAGATAGTTTAATTTAATTCTATTTATTAATAATTGTTAATTTAATTACAAAAATTAAACTAAATTATTGAACATTAAATTATTTTTAATTATTATTATATTAAATAAATAAATAATATATTTAGTTGATAGAAAATTAAATTATTAAGAAAAGAAAATTTTTATGATAGTTATACAAATTGAAAGAAGCCAAAGCCAAAACCAAAAATTAAAATTAAAATTTTAAACAAATAAATTTTTTAACTGAATTTGAAAATAATAGTAAGTCAAAAATAAATCAAGCAAGCACTTTTGGTTTTGGTTTTTAAATCAAATTTGATTTCTCTTCTACTTTTCATCAACTATGAGTTTTTAATTTATATAAAAGTAAACTTCTCAAAAAAATAAAAATGTTGTGGTTATTAACATTAATAATTAAAATTGTAACTACTTTATAATCAATTAAGTAAATAGTTTTACGTTAATTTTTATAATTAAATTAACAAAAATTATTAGAGCAAAATTTATTTCTAATTTCTTAGATTTTGATAATCATTTAAAATTTTTAAAAGATATTTAAAATTAAAAAATAATTTGTTTTTTAAGTAAACTAATTTGGAATTAACTTGTTTCTTTGAAAAATTAAAGCCATTTTTAAAAATATAAAATAATATTTAAATTATTTTTAAAAAGATTATAAAACAACATCATAATTAATTTAATTTTAATTAAGACTTTTTATTAAAATTTTGATTGCAAAAATAAAATATTAAAAAAATAAATTTAAATGTTAACACATGCTAAAATCACAATTGAAAAATAAAAGTCATGCCTTCATATCCATGATTTTGGGTGGAACTCAACCCATACTTACAACAAATGGCTATCTACCAAGTAAAAGTTGAAAGTGCAATTTTGAGCGCATATTGTGTCATAATATTCGAAGCATGAACCTTCAAAATTTTCATGCTAGCATTAGATTATGAGCCCAACAAATATAGGTTGAGCAGCCTAAAATAAGAATTAAACATTTAATTTTCTATTATATACTTGTAGAAAGGAATTCAATTTCTTAAGTTTTTTAATAGATATGAGTAATTAATAACTTCATAATCATTAATTTAAAAATGTTTTATATTATTTTTATTTAAATTAAAAGGAATTTGTCTCACTTCTTGAAAAACAAATTAATTCGTGTTATAGTTGATATTTATAAATTGTTAAATGATTCTTTTTTGCTCCAAGTAAATTAATAATGCAAAATTAATTAATTCCGCCCAAAAATTATAACCATTTAAGCTTGGGTCGGACGAATTAATACAAAAATCAAGATTACCTCTAATCTGTTATTATCAATGTTACAAATATCGTACCAGACTTAGTACTGTTATATATGCCTTACATTTATTTTCTGTTTTCAACTTTAAGCCTTTATTTTCTGTTTTCATATTTAAAAACCAACAATAATTTATCAATGCTCCAACAAGTTTGGTAAGGATCAAATTCTATTAAGACCAGTAATAATCCTCTCTGAAGATGATTAACACATTTTCGAAGACATATAGATGTCCTGACGCAGGGAACCAATCTTTCCAATTACATTCATGGCCATATGTAGCCTATTGAAAGAAATAAAAATTTTATCAATGGCCAAATTTATTCACAACCAATTTTAACTACCAGTGATTTCCTCTTCTAGTTTTTAATCTAATAGAAATCTATCTAAGAACATACTCTTCTAGTCAGTGTCATAACTTAGATAACACAGACACCTACTACAATCCATATTAATACCATACAGATAACATATCTTCAACATTATTCATACCACCTAGATATCTCAAAAACCCTTCAATCATATCAATTAGAGACTACACGTCCTAAGCACTTTAGATGATTTTTCACTCCAACTTCAAACAAATTGATGCAAACACATTTAAACAAATTGATCCAATTGCTTGACTAACACAAAGGGGAACAAGCAGGGAGTTACCACCCTTCATCAAACAAAAAAGACTCGCACAGATACAAGAAAGAGACGAGAAGCACATAAATTCATCTCTTCTAATCTTGGTCAAGTTAATTGGAAGAGACCAGAAGGCCAAATAAGCATCACAAAAGTTATTTGGCTGATGAGGTAAGCTAAACAACCACATTGATAGCAAAAAAAAAATTTAGCAACCAACATACCTAATTCGTGCAACTGGTAGAGAAACATTGGAGAAAAGACCAGACTGTGAAGATAGAGACAGACGAGAGCTGAAGACAAGAGCGAGGGAGACGAGAGTGTGAAGTGTGAAGACAAGAGTGAGAGAGACAAAGATATTTCAGTCCTCAATGTGGTAATATTTATTCCAAGATACCCAGAATAGGTAAAGACAACCTATTCCTAAGTTCGCGGAATAATTAAAACCGAGAATACCTATTCAAATTTTTTTTTCTAACCAAATACAAGAATAGGTAATTTTGAGAAATACGAACAGAATACAATACTCATTTCGTTCAACCAAACATGCCCTAATATTGCAAGGAGAAAGGCTAGCCTATAATAGGATTTAAAAGACTCCCACTCTACAGTTTCAAAATGTATATGCCAGTTCAGTTTTTATAAACTCGGAGCGAACTGCATTTTTCTACGATTATACGCAAGGACTAGCAACAGATAACAGTTATAGCAGCTCTACCTAAGGATTCAACCATACTGGCATTACTAGAATGTCTGACGGATTGATTCACTGATAGTAGGCAAGCAAAAGCAGCAATCAAGCTCAAGGAAGGTTACTATTAGAGACTTCACAGAAACATAATATATAGGTGTCGTGCGTGCTCTGAAGCATCAGATCAAACGGCCTGATCAGGAAAACAATTCCTGGCTAATACTTAATAATTACCTCAATGAGAAGGATCAAAACACGACCAACCATCATGGAAATCTAGCATCAAGAAAACTTAGCTTTAACAAATATATGCTAAAACCAAGTAGATAGATCCACTAATCCTAAAGACTAGGACATATTTATGTGAACCTGAACATGGTTACAAGTATTAGGTCGTACACAAGTTAGGAACAATTATCAAATGTATTGAAATCTCACTGCAAGCTGCTTCACATTGTTTTCAGTCAGGAATTTCAAATATTTCGGGTTCTCTTCTGGCATGTTCCTAAACTATAGTGTATGAGAAGTACTTCCATTTCTTGCCTCATATATTAAGCTATCCAAGTATTCCAAAGCACCTGAGGTAGACAGCTCAACTGAATCCAAAGTAATCATTCACATTTCTTCTCTTACTATAGATTTCTTTTCACAAATAGCATCATTCTTACAAAGCAGATTCATCAAAATCATCGTCTAACATGTTTAGCACGACCGCATCCTTTTTGATTGAGTATCAAAAGAATCTGATAAACACTCGTTCCCTGAAGGAACACTAATCGTCCTATCCTCAGAAGCTTGCTTAAAATATTAATTGTGAAGAGAGAATATTCTCTAGACGAAGAAATCTGGCTAATTTCACCGTTTCTGGAATTTTTTGTTTATAGGATCTCCGCGAGAGATTTTTTACCGCCAATCACCAGAGCCCTTACATCAACATACAAAGTAGCGAACTACACGAATCATTTTCTCTCTCTTGACCTAGCAAGGACGATTAGGTGACACTATTCCATACGCAATAACAAAGCGACTGTAAATAACAAAGAAAATTAGCTTCGAGCTTAAATTTCTTGTGATGACAGAAAGCAGAGATCAAATCGTTTAGCTGTAAAACTAATCAACAATCTTCGGTAGATAAACGCTTACCAGTGCTACTCCTTTCAATAGATTTGACGGGTCAGCGGTAGCGGTTTGTGAGCAAGAATTCTATGAGATTCCTCCTCGCTGCCGGCGTTATGATTTCGATTTGCACCGGAATCGTCGCGTAACCGTTTTCCTTCTGCGTTCTCTACTCAATAGAGTTGAAGCTGCGTGTACACCATTAGGCCGGCGATTGGCTAAGCACTCAACATCGGCAATCTCAGATCTAAAACCGCCAAACTGATGGCTGAAGAGGACAGGGTAATATTTGCATCGGGTTTCCCTCCAGAAATTTCCTTCTAAAATTCTCTAGAAACCATTTTCGAATCAAAAGGACCTTATTTATAGGCACGATCTTGAAGCATAGTACGGCAAGCAACAAAAACGCTGTCGTTTCGCTTCAACGAGTCCAATTTTAATGAACATAAATTTTAACTAATTTACATTTTTAAATATTCATACGTAAGATATCATACCAAAAATAAAATAAAAATTCAGACACTCAAAATCAAAATGGTTAAAAATGGAAGCTCTAATGGCCTCTACGGTGACCACTCGTCGGGTTCAACTCAACTCCGACCGAAGAATCCAAAATCGTTGCTCTACCGCTTCCTCCTCTTTCACTTCTTACGCCTTCCAATTCCATCGATACCCAAATTAGCGAAGCATTCCCACTCTAATATGGCTTATGTTTCTTACGTGCTTGTGTTCTCGTCTGAGCTCACTTGATGTTCGACGTTTTGACAATGAAAAGGTCTGGTCGATCACTTGGAAACCCGTCAACTCAGTCAAGTTTGGAGCTTTCCACACGTCCAAGGCAACTACGCTTTGCACATTTACATCCCAGGTCCTTCTTCTTTCTTTTAAGTTTGTTTAATGTATGGTTCGTACAAGATTGAGCTTTGTAGTAACCGAAAGAGGAGGCTTTCTGAGATGGGTTAATTATCTCTTGCATTTGCACTTTATATCCCGACTCAGGTAAAGAAGGAAGTGTGTCTGTTGTTGAGAAGGTGTAATCTTCGGTGACTAGTCTTTATGTTGTGGATGCTGACATTCCTCTAAACGTTCTGTGCTAAGATGATAAAAACAGGTTGCGTTAGGAAAAGAGTTTCATCTTAGTTTGTGAAGAACTGTCCCGATTCGGGTGCATCAGATTGATTCAGTAGCCACTATGCTCCGGCTGAAGCTTCAGGTTCAGAAACGGTGAGCTTATATGCTCACAGCTCTTTTTGTTGATGAATTGTATCATCTCAACTCAATGCTTGGACACAAACAGGTATCGGATTGATTCAGTAAATAGGAGGTTTTTCTCAATGATGCACTGGAGGTTGTCACTGAAGGGTTGAATGAAGTATCCTCTTAAAAATTTGTGTGTTTAGCTTCTTCAAGGTTTTATTGAATTTGTACTTAGTGCCCTTTTCCCTTTGCAAGTTCTTATGCTGTTACATTGGAACTATTTTGCTTTGTCTGCGCAGATTGTTATTTGTTAAGCAGATTCAATGTGTTAACGTGGTGTATATAATTCACAATCTCCCTGAATTTTATAAGGTGAGCACACTAGATCTTGTGATCTTCCAAGTCATCGTTACTTCTATGATTTTTGAAGAACGAATTCTTATACAGACTATTAAATGATGTGTGCTGAAAGTGGAGGCGGCACATATTCTTCAGGAGCCCCTGGAACCTTTTGGATGCACTCCACCGCGACGTGCAAGGAACCTTTTACCATCGATCCCTTCGTTGGGAATTCGAT
>JANKOD010000007.1:20309851-20320583 GCA_026284645.1 Erythroxylum acuminatum | reverse complement strand
TTTTTTTTTTAAATAACGAGTTGCTTAATTTTTAATTCCAGCTCGAATTTAAAAAGATGGTAACAAAATACTTAAATTTTTAAAATTTTTCAACATTAACCTATTGTTAAAAACCATAACCATGAGTATATGTCAGTTAAAATTAACACAATAAATGAAGATCAATGAACAACGTTATCGTTAAAAATGAAATTCCTGTATAAATTTATGCAGCCTTACCCTTTTGTTATTTGTTTAGTCCGTCAACGCTCTCAGCCTTTTGTTTTCTTTTTGTTATTTCAACGTCCCAAACTACTTTCACATTGTAGTGTACTGCACCAGCAAACTTTTCATTTTCATTTCATTCTCCTTATGCCTCAGCATAAGGGTGTCGGGACTGCGTAATATGAAAATTGAAGTATTAGGGCATTGAGAGAACAAATTGAAAACGAAAGAAAAAAAATGAAATCAAAACGTGAGATTTTCGAGACTGCATAATCTGATTTAGGTCAGCAAACTTAACAGAGACACTAATGTTGAGCTAGAATTAAATAAAAATAAAAATTTGATCATTTTATTCCTACTTTTTGAAGTTTGGACTATAATTACAAAGTTGAGCACAGTTTGAATTTTATTTTAATTAACCCTTATTCTCATAATACATGTTAATTAAGATTTTATAGATAGTTTACAAGTTAAAAAAATGGAGAAATCCTATTAGAGGATTTTGTGGAGTTCAAGAGATTGGAATTATAAAAAACCAGGGCCTTAGCAACGTTTGATCATCAACATCACACGTTTAGCAAGTCATGGCCCCGTAACACTTCTTGCTTTTAATTTGTTTAATTTAGTATCAAATATTTTATTTTATTTTTTGAGGGGAAAATATTGTAATTTTTAAAATTTATATAAATTAAATTGAAATTTTTGTTGATATATCTTATCTATTAAATATCACGTGAATGTAAAAAAAATAATTTTTTGCTTTAATTTATACTAATTTTAAAAGTTTAACCACTAAATCGAAAACTTTAAAAATATAAGATGAAGGATATTTTGTAGATAATGCAGAATTAGATAAGGCTACATCTCCAGCTTACTCGTTCCTCACTAACACTTAATCATAAGTGAGAAAAGTAACATGGCTATTGGTTCTTTTATTAAAGTTGAAATGTCATTTTGTAAATATAAATATATGCGTATTAAATTGATTTTTTTTTTGTTTTTTTTGTGAGGTGTCTTAGGAGGGTCTCAATTATGAGAAGACGCCTTTAAATTATCCACACGCAAACTAATCTCCGCTCGAGCCGAGTAAATCCCTTGTGGAAAGCAAAACTCTCACTCTAAATTTTAAACGGCTGCATATATAAAGGCGGTTCAAGCCTTTAAGCTAGAAAAGTCTCTTATCATCACACTTAAAAAGATATTTCTATTAATATTAAATTGATATTATTAATAGAAAGTTCATGTCGTGGCTTTTGATTGATGTGCATTTGCCAAGTGGGCCTCATGTTGTCTTCTTGTTCAATTGTCTTTGGACGGGCTTAAAGATGATTTCGTCCACACTTGAAATGAAACGTCACCGTAGAAACACTGTGTTTTTTGTTACTGTAGCTAACTTACCGCATTGTTTGTGGAGTTGGTCAACGAACATGAACCTCTCTTTTCAAATTATTGGAAGAATACTATGATCGGCTGAATTATTGCGAAACTCAAATTATTATTATTATTCTATAGACATCATTGCTTATATGGTAATGAACTACATAATTATTTGTATTAAAAAATAACTTATAAATACTTCACATAAAGTTTTTTTAAATAAAATTAAGGATGCTACATTGCCGCTCCTTTATTAAATTGTTATAATTATATTTTATAGGTAAAAGACATAAACATCTTTTTAAGAAAAAATTGAGTTCGCGGAGCCAATGAGTATGAAGCCAAAAGGTCTTGTGTTCGGCTCTCTCTACTTACGCTCTCTCAATCGAGTCTGTCGTACAAGGCTTGTAAATTATTTCGTCAATCTGAAAATTTACCCAGCGCACGTCCAAAGAGTAGCGACTGCGAGTTCATATGTAAAAAAATATCTTTAAGGAAAATTTAGAAAAGTTCTTCAATTATTAAAACTTTCAAATAATTTTTTTACTTTTAAATTTTTAGAAAAATATTTTTTAAAATTCTATTAAAAAATAATGATAAAACACAAACATTATGAATATCAAACATGAACTAATTAAATATTAATAATATGGTAACTCAATTTAGCTCTTAAATTTGATTTGAACTAATTAAACATGACTTAAATAAATAATTGAATATAATTATAAAATTTATTAGTTTAGATAAAATTAATTTAATTTAAATTAAATTTAAGAGTTAAATTAAAATATTATTTAAGAAACATTTAATTATTGTTAAGTTTTAAGTGAAGTTTTAAGATTATTGTTATATTTTAATTGAAGTACGAGATAAATATTTTTAAAATAAAATTTTTTAAAAATTAAAAATTAGAATATTTTTAAAATTTCTTAAACTATAAAAATGTATATACTCTACACAAAACTCATATTCACTATTTTTTAAATGTAAATTTTGATTTATTCAAATATTCAATCTCTTAAGTAGGAGATCGGATCTCCTGTTTTTGGTTATGATGTTCTTATCATATTTTTTTAAATCTCATCCACATATGTACGTGAATCTCACGTGAATATATAAATAAGATTAATACAAAAATACTTGAAATAAAGAATTTAAGGTAAACAGTGAATAACTATTTCATCAATTCATCCATATCCGTTGAAACTCTGCATTATTACGATTAGTCAAAAAGATCGACTGAAGATATTAAAGCGAACGCTTAAAAGGTATTTTCTTTTGATTTCACCTTTAAACCCGAAAATGATAAGAACACCATAACCAAAAATATGATTATTGGCTTGCAGCGGGACTGGGTTTGCTCTCTTACTCATACCCTTCGCGAGGGAACCAGTGTGCTGATTTCTTAGCAAAACTGAGAGCCTCTCTCCCTCATAGTTGGTCTCTTTGGGACTCTCCTACTCCAGGCCTTCGTTCTCTCTTAGTTAATGATGCCACTGTAGTAGCGTTTTTTAGGCCTTAGGCTTTGTCTTTTCCCTCGCACCAAAAAAAAAAAACCTTTAAACCCGAAAATGGCAAGGAACATGTTTCACAAGGCTACGGTAGGCCCGTGAAATTACAACCATTCAATTCCACTAAAGAAAAGAGGTAAGTATGATAAATAAAAAATAATTAAAATTTTAAAAATATCAACTTTATTGAGTTTTACAATATTAATTTATATTTTAAATAGTCATCATCATACCCGAAGTCCCGCAACGAAGCAAAATTTAAGAGGACTTGATAGTACACAGTAGAGAGGCTATTTTAAATAATGATATTAAAATATTTTAATTTTCAATTTTTAAGAAAAATAATTCGACATTAAATTTTTTATTAACGAGCATAATTTGATGGGCCATTTGAGATCAGTATTTTTTCTGTCACGTATTGTATTTATGTTATTATGAATTTTAATATTTAACAAATTAAAAATATCAAATATTATTAAATGATTATGAAATAAAACATTGGAGAGAATTATTTTAAAATTTTTAATTTATTAGAAAATAAATTACTGATAAACTTGAAAAATAACAAAGGAACAAGTTTTATAAATATAGTCTTTATGATAATAGTTATTATTTAATATAAATAAGAAATCTTTTTAATGAGAATTCTTAACATGTTATTAAGTAAGTATTTTTGGTAAATACTGTTACAAATGAGTAATTCAACTTCAAGTAAGAGATTTGGTCAAATTAATTAAATGCACACTTTAACATTTAATACTAACATGCATTTTAACAATTGTTAGAGATGAAATTAATTATTTTAAATTTTGTTTGATCTTATTTTAATTTAATTTAATTTAAATTCATATATATATATATACATATGAATTTAAATTAAATTATATATATATATATGGAAACGATCGAGCCCGTAGTTGCTATATTTTGGATACATACTGAGTAAATCTTCGGATTGACTCAACAGCCTGTAAATCATGTTAATTGGGTATTCTAAACTAGGCAAATCCTGTATGACAGGCTCGATCGAAAGAGCGTAAGTAGGAAGATTTAAACACATAACTTTTTGATCCCATGCCCCTCATTCTACTAACTCGATCACCGCTAAATAGCATTTTTTATATTCTTTCAAGTTCACAAGTGAATTTGACAAAATTTACAATTTAGAATAATAATAATAAATTAGTTAATTTTGAGTTTGAGCTAAAATATAATTAATTAAATTAATTTTACCGATTTTAAATTTTTTTAGACATGATCTTAACTCCGAGCCGACCAGACCTGACCCAATTACAACCTAATGATCACTACATAAATTCCTAAAACTTCCGAGAATTTGATATGATGATTCGAACACATACTCTCTGTCTAAGGGAGTTCACTAGCTGGACCACCTTAAGACAAAAGTGAGTACTCAGACTTTTTGCGAATAATTTCAATTTCCACACTGTACAATACAATCATGTAGGTTAATTTTTATTTTTTAATAAGTTTTGGCCCATAGAATGAGATCATATCCCTCGTTCTTATTAGGGTTCTATTAAATCTCATTCACATATTTACGTAGACTTTACATAAATATATAGATAAAATTTGATAGAACATGGTTGAAATAGAAATGATTTGATGCGACATGGAATCAAATTTTAGTTATTTCATTTCATTTTTTTAATTACAAAAACCTTCATCAATGATTTCCAGTTCAGACCATACATCGTCTATGTCCTGTCTCTGAATGCATTTTCTTATTTAAACCGGACATCCCACGTTAAGAGAGTAGTTAACAGGAACCAAAAATCAGGGAAGTTCCATCCATTCTGTCTGAGTAGTCAGATTTAAATCATCTCCTGTTGAATCATTCCCTTTTAGCTTACCAATCTCCTTGTGGACAGAAACCTTGAAAGCTTCTGTACACCTGAGTGGTTTTATAGTATATTCACATAAAGCTTGAAGCTTTAAGCAGCTGTACAATTTCTGCATCGCCCCAGATGCAAGAAACAGGTAGAGAAGATCGTCAACAGTCTGGGACAGAGCTCGTTGGTAGTATTTCTTACAGTGGTCCACTGGGTGGTGGACCTCCAAACAAGAGAGCAGGAAGAAGAAGTGCAGGGTTCAGTATACCAGAAAATAGAGAGGGTCATGAAGAACCATACATGGAGGTCACACTCGACGTACACGACGATTCTGTGGCCGTTCAGAGTGTTAAACCTGCCAACGGCGACAAAGACGATACTGATAGTACACTACTAGCCAAAGGCCTGAAAAGAAAATCTGCTTCAAATGTAGTCAGGAATGCTTCAGCCAGGATCAAACAAGTTTCTCAAGAGTTCAAGCGGTATGCTTCTTTCTCCAAGAGACCACCACCTGTCCGACTTGAACGGACCAAATCTTCGGCGGCTTATGCTTTGAAAGGACTAAAGTTTATCAGCAAGACTGATGGAGCATCAGGGTGGCCTGCTGTAGAGAAGCGTTTTGATGAAATTACTGCTTCAAGCAATGGCTTGCTTCCTCGTTCTCGGTTCTGCGAATGCATAGGTGCACAAATTTTCATAGTAAAACTCCATAGATTTTAGTATTTATGTAAAGATTTCAGTTTTGGAGATTCTGATATGAATTGTTGTTGAAATGATAGGAATGAAGGAGTCCAAGGAGTTTGCTGGAGAGTTGTTCAATGCACTTGCTAGAAAACGGAACATAACTGGCGATTCCATTTGTAAGGAAGAGCTAAAGCAGTTCTGGGAGCAGATTTCTGATCAGAGCTTCGACTCCAGGCTTCAGACTTTCTTTGACATGTAAGTTTCCGCTTCATTCTTTTCAGGCTTCAACGAATCAGTCAAGCTTTTCAACGTTCCCAAGAAAATTCTACTAAATTTGCAGGGTTGATAAAGACGCCGATGGCAAACTTACTGAGGTGGAAGTCAGAGAGGTGAGGTCTCTTAATTTTTCATATTCATCTCAAGGAAACAACTCAGTGTTTTGCTTCTGCAGATTATCGCTCTCAGTGCTTCTGCAAACAAGCTCTCATCCATCCAGAAGAAAGCAGAGGAATATGCAAGGCTGATAATGGAAGAGCTAGATCCAGAAAAACATGGATACATCATGGTAAAGAGGCTAAATCAATTCACAGTTAGATCCTTTCACTTGTTTGATCATTGATCTTGTTTGATGTTTTGGCGGTAAACAGATAGAGAACCTGGAAACGCTTCTATTGGAAGGAGCAAAACAGTCTGCAATAGCAGGAGAGAGCAAAAAATTAAGCAAAATGTTAAGCCAGAAGCTGAAACCTACACTTGATGATAACCCAGTAAGGAGATGGTGTAGGTTCACCAAGTACTTCATATTGGACAATTGGCAGAGATTTTGGGTAATGGCTCTATGGATTGGTGTTATGGCTGGCTTATTTGCATACAAGTATGTGCAGTATCGACACAGAGCAGCTTATGAGGTTATGGGAAACTGTGTATGCATAGCCAAAGGAGCAGCTGAGACTCTCAAGTTGAACATGGCTCTGATTCTACTACCAGTCTGCAGGAACACACTGACCTGGCTCAGGAACAAGACCAAATTGAGTGTTGTAGTCCCTTTTGATGATCATCTCAATTTCCACAAGGTAATGTCTTGCTTTTCCATTTTAGATATTCTGCAGAAGGATTCTACAGATTGAACAAAGAAAGGTTTCGTGTGTTCCTTTTCCAGGTGATAGCAGTGGGAATCACAATTGGGGTTGGCATACATGGGATATTTCATTTGGCCTGTGACTTCCCTAGACTAATTCATGCAAGTGCAGAGAAGTGGAAGCTGATGGAGCCTTTTTTCGGGAATCACCCTACAAACTACTACTACTTTCTGAAGTCAGTGGAGGGAGTAACTGGAATCATAATGGTGATCTTGATGGGAATATCCATCACATTAGCTACAACTTGGTTCAGGCGCGGTCAGATCAAGAACAATTTCCTCAAGAAACTCACTGGTTTCAATGCCTTTTGGTACTCTCACCATCTCTTCATCATTGTCTACACTCTGCTCATTGTGCATGGCCATTACTTGTACCTCGCACATGAGTGGTACAAGAAGACAGTAAGCTCCTAACTCCTCCCGTTATGGCATCTAGACATTTCATGCTCTTTGATTCTTTGAATTAGTGAATTCTTGCACTCAGTAGTTTCTCTGAAATGGCAGACTTGGATGTACATAGCTGTGCCCATTACACTTTACGCTGGCGAGAGACTTATCAGAGCACTAAGATCTAGCACTGAAGCTGTTACTATAAAAAAGGTTAATCGAACAATCTCTTACTATGAACATATTATATGTGAACTTGCAGTTGTTAAACTATCTTCCCTTGTACAATATACAATATTCCAGGCAGCTATTTATTCTGGAAATGTATTAGCACTTCACATGTCAAAGCCTCAGGGATTCAGATACAAGAGTGGACAGTACATGTTTGTGAATTGTGCTGCTGTATCTCCATTTGAATGGTCAGTAACCACTAAACTGTTTTTTACTTGTATTGGCCATTGATGAATTGACTGCTGCAACTGCATTACATCCAGGCATCCATTTTCGATCACTTCAGCCCCTGGAGATGATTATCTAAGCGTTCATATCAGAGCTGTCGGTGACTGGACAAACGAACTTAGAAACGTGTTCACGAAGGTGTGTTTTTTCTTTCAATCTTTTGTTTAATGATAAGATTCGAACTTTGGAAACGGAACCTGTAATTTTTTGATAATTTGTTAAGGTATGTGAATCACCTACTACTGGGAAAAGTGGACTCTTAAGAGCTGACTGCTTCCAAGGAAACGACAACCCCAAGTAAGTCATCACGTTCAAAGTCCTTGAATCAGGACATGTCCTAACGTCTCTAGAAATGAAGACAGGTCATACGTTGGAGATCAACTTATAAATTATGAATCCATTATGAAGTTGGTGTGAAGCTGTCATATTACGTGACAAGCATTTTAAATAGGGTCAACCTTGTTGTCTAGGCAAGAATCTTAATTAGTTGGTTCCAACACACTGATTTTCTTAATAGATCCAAACAAAAGCAACGTGTTCTTGGATCTTGCACGTTGTTCATATTGCATTCCTGTAACTCAAAAATATACCCCAAGTGGAGTTGGAGTACTGGAATTACTACATCCACTGGGTTCTGGGATTTTGACAGGCTAGTAATTCTCATACTTCCGACAAATGGTAATGTGAATTTACGACAGGTTATGGAGTTTCTAATCAATGCTCCTTGGAATTAGACAAGTCTGCCACCTTTGTTTAGGAGATGTCCTTAGCTTGTCTAAATTTCTCGTCATATCACATGCACGTTTCCATCAGTTGTGATATCTAACAGAAACCTACTGTAACGATCTGGTTGACTAACGACGGTAATGATTGAACAGCTTTCCAAGGGTTCTGATTGATGGTCCATACGGTGCACCAGCACAAGACTTCTGGAAATACGAGGTAGTCCTGCTCGTTGGTCTAGGAATTGGAGCAACTCCGATGATCAGCATTGTCAAGGACGTAGCGCGCAACTTAAGGGCAATGGAAGAAGAAGCGAATGCAGTAGAAAATGGAACTCTCGACACAAGGAGCAACTCATCGCCGGTGAGAAATCTGAGCCCAAATTCACAGAAACGAAGAGAGCACTTCAAGATCAGAAGGGCATACTTTTACTGGGTGACTAAAGAACAAGGTTCCTTCGACTGGTTCAAAGGGGCCATGGACGAAGTGGTTGAACTTGACCATAACCATGTCATTGAACTCCATAACTACTGCACCAGTGTGTATGAAGAGGATGATGTGAGGTCAGCTCTCATCACGATGCTCCAACAACTCAATCATGCCAAAAATGGTGTCGACATTGTCTCTGGCACACGAGTCAAGTCCCATTTTGCCAAGCCTGATTGGAACAATGTCTACAAGAACATTGCTCTTAACCATCCCGATTCCCGAGTTGGTAAGTCAACTTTCTAACTATGTTGCTCCTTAAGTTTTCCTAATCCAATCATAAGTTAATATCTAAGTATTAAACCTCTTTAAATATGTGATCATTGTATGTCTACTTCCTATTTGAGTCATGACATCACACATTCACTAGGTCTATGGTCCATACTTTTCTCCATAATTCTTTCATTCTTCTTTCAACTTTAGAAAAAGGAGAAAAGAAAAGATGAATGAGACTAGTGATACTCAAGAGTCAAGACTCAAGAGCCTTCATGCTTCATGTCAATTTCACAAAACAAAGTTACTACTTTTGTTTAAGGGGAGCAGATTTGCTGCTTCTGAATTGCTGTGCCCGCCGTATCTTTAAGATCTGAACTATCTAATTTATTGTAATGGATGGCTAGGATTTATTTTGGTATAACGGGTATAGCAATTCAAAAATAGCAAATCTGTTCCCTTGTTCAAGTCCAAACAAGAAAAGTAAAAATAAAAGGAAAATTATTTAGATGAATGATATCAGATTAACAGGTTTTGTTTTGTCTGAACATATAAAACATTTTGAAGACTTTCTTTTTGTAATCAGCACTGTGATAGGAGGCAGTGTTATAAGTAAGTCATCAAGTATGCCTTTCTAACTACTCTCGATAGTTTAAAGAGATCTTTTGACTTAAGCTTAGGATTCCTATGATCAATCCAAAGTATATTCTTTGATATTTGTCCCGTCACCTGAAAATTTGCAGGGGTGTTTTACTGTGGTATGCCGAAGTTAGCCAAAGAACTCCGCCACCTGGCCTTGGATTTCTCCCACAAGACCAACACCAAGTTCCATTTCCACAAAGAGAACTTCTGAAATTTCCATGGATATTAATGGGAGAAAGTGAAGTAAAAAACAAAAAATAAAAAAGACCCACCAAGCCATTTATGAGAAGGATTTGGGTCCCTCGGTTGTTCAGCTGTAAAAGCTCGTGAGTAATGTAATCTTTATGAAAAAAGGGGTTTGCTTTTTATGTGTACTTTAACTTTGCAAGTGGGGGTTTAGATAAGAACATGATGAGATGTTATGTAACCTAAAGAGAATGCATATGAGTTTCTTTTATTTCTTGTCCTTTTCCCTTTAGAAGAGAGCAGAAATGGTTCAGTTTGAGACGTAAGTACTGTGAGAAATCAGATGTTAAGATGTTGAAAGTGTTGACAAAGCAAAACTTATCAATAACAATATTAATGAATATGTCCTTATTCATGAGGCTGTTTGGTTAAATGTTAATTAACGAAATAGAACGGAAAGAACGAACGGTTTATAATCTAATAGAATGTAATATAGTAAAAAGTTGTTTAAAAGTGATGGAGGAGTTTATAATATAATGTAGCGAAATGTTGTTTGAAAGATGGATGGAATAGAATGTAATGTATAATAAATGATTATTATACCCATGATATTAAAATGATTGTTACAGGAAGTTTAATGCTATGATTTTAAAACAGAAATCATATCCAATTAAAAAGTCACGATTTAAGTTACAGCTGTGACAAATAATTTTTTATATTTTCTATTTTAAAATAATAAAAAATTTTAATAAAAGTTTATTATGTTATTGTTAATTATATACAATTTATTATTAATTATATAAAAATAATATTATTAATTATTTAATATATTTTATTTTATGCTGTTATATGTTATTTATATTTAAAAA
>JANKOD010000007.1:20284706-20300766 GCA_026284645.1 Erythroxylum acuminatum | reverse complement strand
ATTAGTAATAAAAATAAAAATAATTTATTTTTAAGTTTTATTTAATTTATGATTATTATTAGTAATAAAATATTTATTATTATTTTAAAAACTTTGAAAAAAAGGGAGGAAATGAGAGGTAGGTAGGAGGCAGGGAGGGAAATTTTGAAAATTTTGCAAAAAAGTCCCCTATTTTTTTAAAATTTCCGGTACCAGCCGGTATTTGACCGGTATTTTGAATACTGGCAGGTTTTGACAAAATTGGCAAGTACTGACCTGTATTTTTTGTCGGTACCGACTATACCCGTATCGGTACTGGTTTCCGGCCAGAACAAAACGTACCGACCGGTACGGTACGAAATTAAAAACACTGGTAAGATGGGTTAAGTTGACTCAGCTCACTCGTAACCTGTCTATAGGTCGGTCGATTTGTAGTCGAGCCGGACCATAGGCTGACCTATCACAAGTCAAGTTATGAGTTGCTCTAACTTCCTGCCCGATCTGACCCATTGACATTCCTACGTCCTCTTGTTATCAACCAAATTCCTAATGTTAAGAGTTAATTCCAAATGTTGCTGTTATTTTCAATTTTGTGGATATTCTTTACATGTAATTTATTTTGGAGTATTAAATGTTGTGATATGTTTCAAATTGATCCAAATATTCCTAATTTTGGATTACTTTTGATTTCTTTGCCTTAATTTAGGTTAACAAATGACTCGGAAAAATTATTATTTAATTATAATATTTAAATTAAATATTATAATTTAACTTTCCTGTTTGATTTACTTTTATAAATCTTGTTGTTAAAAATCGTTATATTTATTAATTAATTGGTGAATTTTTATTAATTAAAAATTTGTATAAATCCAAATAAATCAATTAATTTTCATCTAACAATTTTTTAATTAAAATTTAAATTTTTCGACGAGTAAGGACATCTTTCAATCTTATTTTAAAATATTTGATTTTATTAAATTTTTACTTAATTTTATGACATTCTAATACTAATTGAACCTTTTAAACTTTAAATTTCTTTTTGATTTATCTACTGACTCGATTTTTAAAACAATGATAATTATATTTACTTAAATTGTTGGTTAAGATGATTTATTGTGTTATTGTTTTTACTGATATTTCATGTAGGGGTGACTTGGTGTTATATGATTATTTTTTGACCTCACCTATGAATCATTGCTGATTTTAATTTGGGTTTCCTTTAAATTTTGATTGGCTCTTGTTTGAATATATTGTCGTTGATGACTCTAAACTTATTTACTAATTCATACTATGTTAAGAGTTTGTTTATAGAAAATATATTTTATATTTTATATTCTCAGTTGTTTAAGATTCAAAGTTGTCTTTATTTTCATTTTAATAAAAATTTTATTTTTATATTTTATTTATTCTTATAATACTTTTTATTTAATATATATTAATTTTATAAGATTTAGTATTTATTAAATCGTTAAATTTTATTTTTGCAGTCTAACATTTGATTTAATTTTTTAAATTTTGTTTTTTTTTATGAATCATATTACACTGTAGTAACATAAGAATGATTAGTATTATTTAATTAATTTTTAATTATCTAAAATTTACTTTTTTTTATTTATGCCCCGTAGATAATCGCTTTGGTTATAGATTAGTAACAAATTATTTAAAGATATTATTTATCTTGTACATGTTTAGATGTATATGATAAGTAAATATAATTATCAATGGTTTAAAAATCGAGTCAGCAGATAAACCTTAAAGAAATTTAAAGTTTAAAAGATTAAATTGGTATTAAGCTGTCATAAAACTAACTAAAGATTGAATAAAATCAAATGTTTTAAAATATGATTGAAAGATGTCTTTACCTATCGAAAAATTTAAAGTTTAATTAAAAAAAGAGATTGTTAGACAAAAATTAATTTATTTATTTCAATTTATAAGAACTTATTAATTAATAAAATAAACAGATAAATTAATCAACTCGAATCAAAATTAGATCAAATACGTTGCACCAAAATTGCCATCCTACTGGAGTGACGGTGGCATGGATAGCAACCCTTCTTACGGTGGTGGCGCGTAGCCTCTCTTTCTTCCAAGCCATAACTTTTAGAATGTTCAAATGAAAAAAGTTGATTCTTTAGAAGGGAAAAAAGAAGAATATGAGATGGAAACATCAAAAAGCTTCGAGTCACCTTTTAGGCTTAAAATAGAAACTATTTAGTTAAACTCTTCCAATCCAATTATATATTTATTAGTTAAGAATAATAAAAATTTTAATTATTTATTTTTTTAGAAATGCGCAAAAAAGTGCAAAGAAAAATTAAATATATGATATACAAACTAGTCCTTATACTTCAAAATAAATCTAATTAACATTTAAAATTATCTTTTAAAGCAATTCAATAGCAAATGATTAATCACTTAAGTTGCATTTAATTCTTATGATCATAGTATTAAAAGTTATTGTCTTGTGAGTAATTTTTTATTATATATCCATATTTTTGGTGTTAACATATATAATTTCTATTGATATATTAATATTTAAAATAATTATTAATATATCTATCTCTTATATCTACTAAGAATAATTACAACATTTGTAAAAATTATAATTAAAATTGACCAATAAAGCATATATTTCAATTTCCAATTACTCAATGAGGTTATAACTAAATTTTAATAATAAAGCATATATTTCAATTTCCACTTACTTAATAACATACTTTCCAACTTAAATTATAGTTTTTTGAAATAGAATTCTAGGTTCAAAAACTAAAACATGGTAACTTTATAAATTATAGAATTCCATCAAAATCAAACATCTTTCTTACTAATGACACAAGGAACTTCTTCTAAGGATTACCCTCGTCACTCTTACATATCATAATTGTGCTAATAATTATCCAATCTTTCAACACTGTAAATTCCAATAATTAATAATCCTTAAAACAACGAGACCCCGCAAAAAAACTTGTTGAGGCAAGGGTCTAAAGAGATTTAGTACACAACTAAGGATGCCAATTTTGGCTTGATCCAGTTCGCTTAGGCCACTGGTCGAGCAAGGGCTGATCAGTTACATTTTTCTTTTCAAAAATATATGGTGAGTTGGGTTGGCCTGACCCCCTAACCCTTTAAGTCACAAGTCGATCAATCGGTGGTTGGGTTAGGCCACTGGCCGACCTATCCCGGTCGAGTTGGACCAGGCTAGGAGCAACTTAGGCCATTGACATTTCTATTTATAATGTTACTTCTGACTAGTAAAGAGGCTGCTCCTAAGATTTACTATAATAATCCTTATGATTAAAAAAATTGAGAAATTTATTAGTTGAATTTTTATAAATAAAAGTTTATCGATTAATTTTTATTTAATAAATAAATATAACATCTTTCTTTAATATTATTTCAAAATTTTCAATTATCTAATCTTTTGATTATATACTAATTTTACAATGATATTAGTTAAAACTTTCAAATATTTTATTTTATCAATTAAATTTTTGATCCATTTAAAAAAACATTAAAATCAAGTAAAAATAAAAGGAAAATAAAAAGAAATCGATTTTAAATGAAGTAATTTTGTGGATAAAATGAATTAGAAGATAGTTCGAACTACAGAAATAGAGTTTGAAGTAGGTCATCACGTCCCCAGAGCAGGTGCTTCTAACTTAAGCGGGGCCCACAATTCCTAGATTCCAGTGGACCCATCAGTAATCAGATAAAAAAATTAAAAAAGATAATTATTATGGCATTTTCGGTAATATTTTCGAAGGAAAGGGTACAATTACTGCTATCTAATATCTTTATCCGCCTCTATATAAGGCCCCGCCTCTGTTTTAGAACTTGCAACCACAGTCAGTCTCTATTTTCCTCGATCCGCCGTCTTGCAGTCGCAAACTCGAAACAAGACCCAAAAAACACAAGAAAAAAATCTGATTTTTCGTTCTTCTCCATAAGATTTTCTTGATCAGTATTCGCAATTGAGAGATCTAGGTAATCGCCATTCTTGAGTTCAGCAGATCTTTTCATGAGGTTTATGAGTGTGTGAATGCAGATTTCTAGCTCGAAGTTTCAGTTTTTCTCAATTTTTGTTTGGTAGTCTTATTTTGTTATGTTGATGGAGTGATGCGTTTATTGATGCGATCGAGTGATTAGATCGAGCCATTGGTTTGAGCTTTTGCCTGGATCAGTTCTAGGTGGAGATTTGTGTTATTTTTGATAGATTTTAACTGCTTGGATTAGTTCGATGTAATCGATCTGGAAGTGTTCTTGCATAAGTGATCTAAATTTTGGATTTTTCTGCATTCTGTCTGTTTTGATTTATATTTGGTTTAAATCTTTTACGTTGTTATTGCATTCAGTTCAGGGGATAATGGTATTGAATCAATGGAAGATTTAACTTTGCATGATATATTGCAGTTTTTGGGTTTTACTAGTTTCTCTTCAATGGGGTTTATGGTTGTTATAAAAATTTTCTGTGTTTAGATCTTAGCTGTTGAAATGGCAACGTCAACAGCTGGCTCCACTGGATGGTACAGAGGAAGAGTGAAAGCTGTTCCCTCAGGGGATTGCTTGGTAATTATGGCTATGACCAGCAACAGGCCTGGGCCACCACCAGAAAAGACCATCACTTTGTCATCCCTGATTGCTCCAAGACTGGTAAAGTCCTTCATTTGGTTGGTGTTTCTGTGGAATTCACGGCTGTTTTGGCATGCCAATATGTTTCTTTGTGATTTTAGTATTGATTTTGATTTTGTTGTATGTTTGTTCATTTACTCATCTGAAGAGATGGATGAATGGTGATATGGTTTTGTAAACTATAGTTTCGATCTTCTAGTTTGATCATATTAAAGCCATTGCTTTGTTTCAACTAGACCTAGCGTGATCGTTGGCAAGATGTTGCATGCAAGTGCTTTTGAAGCTATACTAGAAGAAAGAGTAGCATCATGCATATTACAGTTAAATGTTTTGACTTTATGCCTTTGCTTCTAGGCTCGTAGAGGTGGAGTTGATGAGGCCTTTGCCTGGGAAAGCAGAGAGTATCTGAGGAAGCTCTGCATCGGACAGGTCCTTCATTTCTATCTGTTCAGCTGGTTTTTGATATATGATTCTTTCTTAAACTCTTTCCTAATTTGGTTGGATGGGTATAACTTGATAACTTTCATTTTTTTCAACAGGAAGTCACTTTCAGGGTGGACTACTCAGTGCCATCTATTGGTCGAGAATTCGGTTCTGTTTTTCTTGGCGACAAGAATGTTTCCGTACTTGTTGTTTCGGAAGGCTGGGCAAAGGTACCTTTTTGTTTCCTTCCTGGAGACTCTTGAGATATAATTTTCATTCTTTTTGCCTGTATTAATTAATTTAGCCACTTATAGGTGAGGGAGCAAGGTCAACAGAAAGGGGAAGCTAGTCCTTTCCTTGCTGACTTGCTACAGCTTGAAGAACAAGCTAAACAACAAGGTCTGGGTCGATGGAGTAAGGTTAGCTTCTCTTGCTCTTGCTTCATCATTACTTTCTATCCCTTCCATTATTAAAGCTAATTTATCCTTGCTGTGTTTTTCATATGTGGGCTTCAATAAGATACTTTTTAGTTGGTAATCTGTAAAATTTTCCATGATTGCTTTTGTGACGTCATTCATAATTTGTTATAGGAGTTGAAAAGGTGATCTATAAGTGTGGAAAGGATGTTTGAAATACTTTTATTTTGGTAAATAAACACAATGATTTGTGCAAATTTGTTCATTTGATATAAGAAACAATATATGGGCTTGCGTATATAAATTGAAGCATGTAAGATGGTATTTGAAAG
Source organism: Erythroxylum acuminatum (assembly GCA_026284645.1). Taxonomy (NCBI): domain Eukaryota; kingdom Viridiplantae; phylum Streptophyta; class Magnoliopsida; order Malpighiales; family Erythroxylaceae; genus Erythroxylum; species Erythroxylum acuminatum. The sequence goes on along the minus strand of JANKOD010000007.1, from coordinate 20,294,984 downwards.
TCAGGTACTAATTATCTATTGCTGGTAGCTCAGTTCTGTGTACAAAATTCTTTTTTCCAGTAATCATGGAACAGGCTAAGCCATAGAAATGTAATGCACATTATTAGTATGTGCCATGATTGTTTTGGTGCTACACAGTACACTATGATATTACTTTTTTTTTAAAGAAAACATCTGTAGGAATACTGTTCGACGAGTTCAGGAAAAGGTGCAATATGTGTGTTGCTTGTAAAAAATTGACATGACTTGTACATTTTAAATTTTACTCATTTCATGATGGAGAACTTTGAAGCATTTGGGTCCTGACTGAAGCATATAATTGAAACTTTTAATATTAAGAAACTGGGTTTGATTTCATAACCTCGAGAAAGAATTCATTTTCAAATTCGTGTTTTTGTTTAAATGAAACATATCCCTTGATAAAATTTGTTGCATCTTTGTATTTTGGCTGTAGACGCCAGGTGCTGCTGAGGCATCCATCAGAAATCTACCTCCCTCTGCCATTGGGGATCCAAGTAACTTGGATGCCATGGGTCTGCTTGCAGCAAACAAGGGCAGACCAATGCAAGGTATTGTAGAACAAGTTCGTGATGGCAGCACCATACGTGTGTATTTGCTGCCAGACTTCCAGTTTGTCCAAGTCTTTGTTGCAGGAATCCAGGTATATGCATTGCCTTTCATCCTGCATCTTTAGTTCTTTTTTCTCGACTATTTTACCAGTATTACTGTAGTATCTAATATATGTTGTTTTCTTGTGTTTATATTAGTCTCCATCAATGGGTAGAAGAGCTGCAGCAGAAACTGTTGCTGAAGCAGAGATCACATCTGAAGAAACGAATGGAGATGCATCTGAACCTCGGGCCCCTTTAAATTCTGCACAGAGACTTGCGGCCTCAACAACAGCTGCTGAAGTTGCTCCTGATCCATTTGGTCTGGAGGCCAAACATTTTACAGAGCTTCGTGTTTTGAATAGAGAGGTAAATAAAATGAAATGAAATGTTGTGTTGTGTTATTTTCTACCCATCGAATGCTTTTTACTAAAAGTTATATTTAAATATTTTTTCTAGGTTCGAATTGTCCTGGAAGGTGTGGATAAATTCAGCAATTTGATTGGGTCAGTATATTACCCACAGGGGGATACAGCAAATGACCTGGCATTGGAGCTTGTGGAAAATGTATGTGCTGAAGTATTTTTCTTCCATAACATTGGCTGTTGCTATTCCTTTCTTTGCGCCTCATTCTTAGCTGATAACAATGATGTGTTGGGGTTTGAAATATTATGGTTTTGGCCATTCACCTTCCATATTGTGAAGTATTTAGAGAATGGGCATTGGTGATACAAGACACCATGATTACTTTAAACAATTATGAATCAACTCATTGAATAAGGATTCTGAATCTATCTCTGTCTTTCTCCACTTTCCTTAATTGTAGGGTTTAGCTAAATTTGTTGAATGGAGTGCAAATATGATGGAAGAAGATGCCAAGCGTCGGTTGAAGGCTGCGGAGCTTCAGGCCAAGAAAAACCGCTTGAAGTTCTGGACAAATTATGTACCTCCTGCAACTAATTCGAAGGCCATTCATGACCAGAATTTCACTGGAAAGGTAGTGGGTTCTCAAAATTTTGATGTGATTTTAGCTCCCTTTATTTTAATGAAAAGATAACATTCGGGTTTTCTTTAGGTGGTGGAGGTTGTGAGTGGTGACTGTATCATCGTGGCTGATGATTCTGTGCCCTTTGGCAGTCCTTTGGCTGAGAGGAGAGTAAATCTTTCAAGTATTAGGTGTCCAAAAATGGGCAATCCTCGTAGAGATGAAAAACCTGCTCCCTATGCTCGAGAAGCCAAGGAATTCTTGAGAACGCGCCTTATTGGTCGACAAGTATGAAGAAGTATCTCTTTTAGTGAACCTTGAAAGTTGTTATTATCGGTATTATGATGTTAACTCGTTTATTTTTTAGGTAAATGTCCAAATGGAGTATTCAAGGAAGGTTGTCATGGGAGATGTACCTTCAGCTACCACTGGTACTGGAGACTCTAGAGTGATGGATTTTGGTTCGGTCTTCCTCTCATCTCCCACCAAGGGTGATGGAGATGAAACTTCATCAGCAACATCCACCACAGGTTCTCATCAAGGGTTTAATGTTGCTGAGCTTGTAGTTTCCCGTGGCTTTGGAACTGTGATTAGACATAGAGACTTTGAGGAGAGATCAAATTATTATGATGCCCTCCTTGCTGCTGAATCACGTGCTATTTCTGGGAAGAAAGGGATTCATTCTGCCAGGGATCCTCCAGTCATGCATATAACAGACCTTACCACAGTGAGTATACTAATCTTTTTTGGATACTCTCTCTACCCTATGAGGTCCAGTTGATTTACTAAATGAGCTTCATTCAGGCATCGGTCAAGAAAGCAAGGGATTTCTTACCATTTCTGCATCGAAGCAGGAGGAGTTCTGCTGTGGTGGAGTATGTCCTTAGCGGTCATCGTTTTAAACTGTTGATTCCAAAGGAAACATGCAGCATTGCCTTTTCATTCTCTGGTGTTCGATGCCCTGGCCGTGGTGAACCCTATGCTGACGAAGCAATTGCGTTCATGAGACGGAAAATAATGCAAAGAGATGTTGAGGTATTGATCTCCTTCTTTAAGCACTTTTTTTTTTCATGGCTGGATTACTTTCCTCCATTTGATGAGTTGATTTTGAATGCAGATTGAAGTGGAAACTGTTGACAGAACTGGAACATTCTTGGGATCCTTGTGGGAGTCGAGGACTAATGTGGCAGTGACACTTCTTGAAGCTGGCCTTGCAAAGCTGCAGACTTCCTTTGGTACTGACAGGATCCCTGATGCTCATCTTCTTGAACAGGCTGAGAAATCTGCCAAAACACAGAAGCTGAAAGTAAGAAGCAAGGACATTTGACTCTGCCATTTGTTTGTTACCTAGAATTTGCTTGTGATAATGCAACTGATTGTCTTCTTTTTCAGATTTGGGAGAACTATGTTGAAGGAGAGGAAGTTGTTTCTAATGGTCCAGCTGTTGAAAGCAAACAGAAAGAAGTGTTGAAGGTGATTGTTTCTTACATCTGATTGGAGAGCATACCTGCTTTAAGTAATTTTTCTTACACATCTTCTCTCTACAGGTAGTAGTTACAGAAGTCTTGGGTGGTGGAAAGTTTTATGTCCAAGCAGTTGGGGATCAAAAAGTTGCATCTATTCAACAACAGTTGGCATCCTTGAATCTACAGGACGCTCCTGTAATAGGAGCTTTCAATCCTAAGAAGGGTGATATTGTACTTGCTCAGTTTAGTGCAGATAATTCATGGAACCGAGCAATGGTGAGGGTCATCCTTGTAGTTTATTTCATACCAATCTGATTTTAGATGCTTTATTAATTTAATTCTGGCTACTACGTGAATATTTGTGGGTTGTTTTATTAGCTCAATATGCCCCTACATATCATATTCTTATTTGTAAAACTGGGATATATGGAAGTTTCGTCTGCCGTGTACTAAATCGTTGTTTTTCCTTTAATTTATTTCTCTCTAAATCCTTCTCCTTTCAAGCCAATTGAATATATTGTGCATGTGTAGATTGTGAATGCACCACGTGGGGCTGTTGAATCCAAGAACGACAAGTTTGAAGTATTCTACATCGACTATGGAAACCAGGAGGAGGTTCCATACGGTAGGTTACGGCCTCTTGACCCTGCAGTGTCATCTGCCCCTGGTCTTGCTCAGCTGTGCAGCCTAGCTTATGTCAAGGTTCCAAACTTGGAAGAGGATTGTGGTCCTGAAGCAGCTGAGTATCTTAGTGCTCAGACTTTGAGCAGTTCAAAAGAGTTTAGAGCAAAGGTGGAGGAGAGGGATCTTTCTGGAGGAAAAATTAAAGGGCAAGGAACTGGGCCCATTGTTGTTGTAACCCTTGTTGCTGTGGATGCAGAGATTAGCATAAATGCTGCCATGGTTCAGGTACAATTTTTATAACCCATATATTTACTGTGCGGGTATAGACTAGACTAGGAATGCATTGTACTCCGTGTAAGGTTTCCCGTTATTGTATATATATAGCTATCTATTGCTCATAGCAGCAGTATTTTTAAGTGAAACTGACATGGGTTTTGGTAAAGTTGGTCCCAATAGTATGGTTCAATCCACAGGATAATATTATTGCATTTAAAATGACCGCATGCCGTTACATATGTATTATAGTTCCAATACCATTTTCATTCATAATTATTGAGCCGTAACAAAAGTTGATGGTTTAGATTATTGATATGTTACTTTCTGTTTATGCCTTTGTAATCTGGTTGATAATATGATTTTTCTGCTACTTTCCAGGAGGGTCTTGCTAGGATAGAAAAGAGGAGAAAGTGGGAACCAAAGGAAAGGCAGGTGGCTCTTGATAACTTGGAGAAGTTCCAGGATGAAGCAAGGTCTGGTAGGCGTGGGATGTGGGTGTATGGAGATGTCCAGTCTGATGATGAGGACATGGCTCCTCCGGCTAGAAAGCCCGGTGGTGGCCGTCGGTAAATTAACCATTTCCCTAAACATGGTTAAATTAAGAAAAATGAGAACTGTAGGGGGGCCCTTAAGATGCTCTTTTTTTTTTTTACAAGTTTTCTCAAATTCTCTCTTTTAGAAACAAAAGAAATATTTGCAGCATGAAACTTAGTTTTGTTTATTTTTTCAGTTTATTATTATTTTTATCACATATACATTGTCATAATAAGGTGAACTTGACCCATGGGCTCCAGTTTTGGAATGTAGAATCATGATAAAACAGTTCTTGGTATTTGAATGGAGTAGGTTTCCTCTCTTTATATTATTGTCTTTGTTTGGAAACGATGGTTGTACTTGTACAAGAGTTTCGCATTTCTTCACTCCGTAGTAGCTGTGGCTCACCTCATTTTGGAGCAACGGACCTTAAATAGGCTTTTCAGCTCCACTTTCATGCATATGGAGGTGAAGTTAAAGCTTGCTTGCCCAACCAATTGAAATTAATTATTACAAAATTCAATCTTAAGGATTAATGAATATTAGAAATGTGAAATATAACTTAAAATATTATTTTTATTCAGTAAAAAATTAAGAATTATTAAATAAAAATTAATTAATTTATAAAAATTAGCTGATTAATGAATAAATTAATTATTTTTTAATAACACAATCTTTAAAATTTTACCTTTCAAAATAAAACAATCATTCAGCCGAAGTAATCTCAATGTGATTTGAGTAATGTATTCTAACCTAATTTAAAACCTTAAAGAGTTTATATATGACCTTTGACAGATTTTTTTCAAGTTAAATTAATTTAACAATTTAAAATTAATAAATTGGAATCTAAGTTGACAATTTAAATTTAAATTTAAATTTATAATTAAATCAAATTTGTTAAGCCAATGAATTAGTCAGAATTCATACTTGGTTCCAAGTTTTTAATATTTTTGGAGCATCATTGATGATATTTCATACTAAGTATCTCGTTTTGAAAAAAGTAAACTTCCTCTCTTCAAGAACTGAATAATAGAACAACATGAGAAAACCGAAGGCTAGTATGAACTACATTTGATTAGCAATCCGATTATAATATGCATTGAAGGAACATGAACATGTTGAACAGAAGAGTCATGGAAGAAGCGCAATGGACGGTATAGAATGGAAAGACAAAACTTGGATGAACTGAATTGACAAATCAATATATGTTTTCCTTTTTACGTGAAAAATCAGTAAGTAGAGAAACAAAAGCTGTTCTTGGAGGTAGGAAAGGAACTATCACAGCCTGATGATAGATAAAATCTCATTTACACTCTTCATACATCTTCTTTCATGTTCAAAAATAGGAATAACCATTAGTCAAACTACGAAAAACAACTAAGCTTATGTAATTTTACCAAAAGTTCAAGAAAACGCCCCTCTAAACCTCCTCAATTCTCAGGCCTGCCTTTGTGCCCTCTTGCGTGGTGCGGTTGTGGCGCCGGCATTGTCCTCATTCTCTTCTGCTTTCTCACCACTGCTGCTTTCCTCCTGGTTAGATGTCTCTGCAGTTGGTTCGGGTTCGGGTTCAGGCTCGGGTTTGGGCTCGGGCTCGGGCTCGGGCTCGGGCTCGGGCTCAGGTTTGACCTATATCCCCAGATGGTTAAGACATGATGAGATGAATTTAAACCATATAAAAGCTCAAGAGAACTAACTTTATGATGCAAATCAAGCACATATATGAGAACAAGAGAAGATTTGATAAGAAACTTACCGGCTTCTTGCCACCAAAAATTATCTTTAACAAAATACTGAACATCACAACCACTATGGAGACTAGAATGCCAATGGTGAGATTTGGTTGCTTCTCTGCCTTGTCAATGACATCCTACAGAATTGAGTTCAAATATTAGGTCCATCCATAAATGTCTGACAAATTCTTGAATAAGAAGATGATATTTGACTTACAAGAATCTTTTGCTTGTGTGCACTTAAGAAAGGAATGTCCGCAACCTGATACAGGAGGTCAAATACCTTCTTCTGCATAATTTACAAGAAATGTCAGATCAAGGAGAAAAAAGAACAAAACACAGGAACAAATGGTGACTTGCAGAATTCATTACCTGGAAGCCAGCAAGAACATCTGTGCTAGAAGCTGCCTCCTCAGCTTTCTGTTTCTCCTTCTCAACATCAAACTTAGGCTTCCACGTTGTATCCCTGTAGGTTGCTGCAACCTTCTCATCTTTTGCTATCAAGATGTTGTCAAACAAGAAACCATCTTGCATGGTCCAGATTTCAATCCCAACAGCAGCAATGGGCTCAAAGTCAGGTGTGTCAAGCTCAAAGTAGTTGGGGTTGGGAATCTCCCTAGGCTTCCAAATACCTTTGTAAGCTGGATTGTCAATAAGTGGAGCACTCCATTTTCCTTTGTAAGCAGGATTTCTCTTTTTTGGCCTCTTCCATTCCCCACAACCCGGGGCAGTTGCACACTTTGGGTTGTCAATCTTTGGCGCTTCCCATTCACCATCCTCCTCGTCATCCCAATCTTCAGGTTTTGTGGCATCAGGATCATCAATCTCATCAGGCTCATCGTCCATCCATCCTTCTGGTTTCACTGCATCTTCATCTTCAATTTCCATGGGTGCATCCTCATCCCAATCATCTGGCTTCTTTGCATGAGGGTCAGGAATTTTTTCCCTTTCATCCCAATCCTCGGGTTTCTTATCATCAGGATCAGGGATTGTCTTGGCAGGAATTAGAGGAGGCTCAAAATCCTCGGATGAGAGGAAATTTGCTCTCTTCTTCTCCTCCCCATCAATCAAAATTTTAAGCTCATTGTCAGGTTTCAAAATGGCAGTGTAAACGTGAGAAAGCTTGTCCGAAGAGACAGAAGGTGGGAACTTAAGATGATGCTCAACATACTCCCCACTCTTTGGATTCTTATGCTTCATGATAAAATGAACTTTGTTCGTAGTTCCACATTTGTCAGGTCCAAACATAATTGAATAAGGGGACTCATTGTCAAACTCCTTAGCTGTCCAACTGGCATCCTGGGGCCTCAGGTATTTCAGATATGCACCACCACATTCAAGTCCATTTTGAAATCTAGTTTCAAATTGAAGGACAATAGTTTCATCCTTCAGATTAACCGGTTCATCAAGCTCCTTCACTATAGCATACTTCCTAGCTTTCTCACTCACAAGAAGCCCAAAATCATTATGTCCTTCACTCTTTGAGTGCTTCCACACACCTATCACAAGATGAAAATACCAGCACCAATAAGTACAAAGCTGGATATACTCAAACATGAATTAACAGAATTTTAAGAGATGCACGAATCTGAGATAAGGAACATCATCTACAAGAATGTCATAACCGATAGATGACATTCAACTATAAATGGTTAGAATTGTAAACGATATGCTTCCAAAATCTCCACATTCCCCATTTCTCGCACATTTATTATAATTTAACTAATTATGTAATCCTTCCTTTTCCTGCAGCTAGATGCATTAAATACCTGCCACAATCAGAAGACATGAACCTACCTACCGATCACTGCACCAAACCGTACAAGAATAAAAGCAGACATTTCGCATAAACAGCAAAAACACGAAATAACGGCGCACTAGTCCACTTAAGAGGAAAAAAAGTAAAAATATATACGAAAAACAATCACTATTCACCTAAAACAATTCATATCACACAGAGAGCACAAATTATCAAACAACAGCCACTAAAGCTCCAAAAGCAAAATTCTGCAATAATTAAGCATTTTATTTCAGCTAAAGACGAGATCTGAAGCAACACAAGATACCTTGATAGTCATTCTTCTCGGAAACAACCCATCGGCCATCGAACGACTCGTCGAACGATTCGTAGAAGACCTACACCATCAAACCCCCCACTCACACTCATAAACTCAGTCACATACAAAGATATTACACACCAATGAAAACAAAACTCATAATCACAGTGAGATTCATGGAAACCAGTTACTTACCGCATCGTCGTCGGAGGCGCGAAGCTGGTAGAAGCAACTAGAAGCTACCAGAAAGAGAAGAGTCAACCGGAGAGAGACGCGTTTGGCTTCTCCCATAACCACTTTCTCTGTGAAAACCCTAGACCTCTCTCTACGTAGATGAAATGATCTTTTGATCCAAAAACTATCTGAAGAGCTTCGAGAACATGTTATAAATCCAAATCTTCTTGAAATTGGGATATTTTATAATACATATGCTTAGATCTGGAATGTCTGTTCATCACCTTGTGTCTGCCAATCGGAACAAGTAACACGTCGAGTGTACCAATGACTTATCACCACGTCAGACTGTCAGCAAGTCTACATTCCTAAACTGATATTTATATGTTACACGGGAATTGGTTCGGGTGGAAATGGTTTAAAAATATTTCCTGTAGTTGAACCTTTTTAAAACAACTCATGAGAAATTTTAAAAAAAATACATGCAAATTTAAGAGGTGTGATTGAGTGGCAGAGATTCATCCATCCTTAACCAAAGGTTAGAGGTTTGATCCTTGACTTTGGGTATGGAGCAACCTTAAATCTTTGAGTCAGCTGTCCTATCCTGTGAGGTGCCTATACATTAGCGAGGGGATTAGTCACTAGGTCATCCGGTAGATACCCTAGTCTAAGACAAAAAAAAACATGCAATGTTCTTGACTGATCGAATTTATGGATTAAATTTTATATTTGTAATTGTAGAAAATTAACTTGTCTTAGGGACGCTAATTGGTGAGTTACATCTGGACAAAAATGGGCTTGGTCAGTTAGGCCCAACATGATAGATTTTGTTTGAGACGGGCAGACGGCCTAAGACAGCTGGGCCCAAATAGTTGAGCCCAAGTTTGATGTGGCCAGGGCCGCTTATTTTTTATTTTTATTAGAAAAGAAAACGATATTGTTTTTATATAATTGTTAAATTGATATGCACATAAAGAACAAATTTAATTAATTAGATCATTAACAACAAATTTTATTAATTAAATCATTTTGAACAAACATTTAATCCAATTCATTCAATTATTCATAATATAATTCATCATCATAACCTAATTTTTTAATAATATTTCATAAAATCTTAAAATGTATAATAATTCATTAATCATAAGATAAATTTATAAATTATAATTAATTAAAATACAAATAATTGTTAATATAACTGCTTTTATAAAGTTCCTTTAAGTTATTTGACTTGTGTTGGAAATTTTATATTTCTCTTAAAAAATATTATTATGCTAATTTGTTATTTTAAATATTTGATAAATATATAATAATTATCTTTGGAGTACAAAATAATGTTTAAAATCACAAATTTTGAATAAATTACTTAATAAATTAATTATTCAAATTAATTGAAAATTTTACTTCAACATATGCATTTATATAATTTTAAGTACTCCTTTTTAACTTCTTGAATGAAAAAGCTCCTGAAAATTTAATATCACAATGAGAATTATGTTGATTTGTTTTTATTCATCCTAAAAAGGTAAACGAGTGAAAAAGTGTATTTTGAACCTAATATTTACAATAAAATACAGAATAAACCCTAACATTTAGAAGCGTTGAAATTGAATTCCAATATTTTCAAATGAAAAATTTAATAATGTTAATTTCTCATAAATTAAATGTTACATTAATACTAACGTGACATTATTTTTTATTTTTAAAAATAAAAGTATATTTTACTATCACGTGACAAGTGAAATGCACTCTCATCAATTAAATATCATTAACGTTGTATTATTATTTATTATTTATTTTTATTTAAAAAGTGAGACCATTGTC
>JANKOD010000007.1:20226064-20242669 GCA_026284645.1 Erythroxylum acuminatum | reverse complement strand
GCCCTACTGCTGCCACGTTAGTTAGGATTGTCCCCTTTTTTCCCCCTGCAGCCCATCTCTCTGTCTTCTAGAATATACCTTCAACCCCACATGCCCCTTCTTTCTTTTATAAACTTTCTTAATTAAGTGTCTATCAGTATCATTTTCTTGTGACTTATACACATGTACTCTTAGATATGGTAATTTTATCTCTGTAAGAATCAAGGCTTCAACTCCAAAGTGAGACTAAAGGGTGTTTCTCTAAGAGTCATTCTTAGTTGCCAAGTATACTCATGATATGTTAAAGATCTCTTTAATCCAAATGCTTTTAGCATCCTTAACTTTGGCTTTCAAACTTTATATTATTGTTTTATCTGTGATCTTATCTAGGTCATTAGCTTATAAGTATGTAATAGATCTAAAGCAATTTTTAATTTTCAACAATTTGCAGAAGTTCCTAAATACCTTATTATCAAACTATCATTGTTTGTAGTTATTACTAGTAGGACTTCATACCTACTATGGAATTCTTTTTTAGAAAGCTTTTTATTTCTTTTTCTATCATATTTGCCAAGGGTTAAGCTTTAAACTACCTTATGAAATAGTCCAAAAAAATTATGAGAAATATAAATTGCCTTATTTTGGGAGGAAATCTAAGGATATCCATTTCCCATTAGGTGAAAAGAATGGCACTTGATATTGCAATATTGTTAGCAAAATAGTTCTTGAGGAACAACACTATTGTTGGCTCTTTTTTTAATTGATATTTAGCCTATTGCTTGAGTGTTGATTTAATGTTTGCATATATATATTCTCTTTCATCTTCCTAAACATTCCCTTTTTACTTTGTTGACTTGTCTTCTTTCAACTCATAAGTGTCATTAAGTTACTTTACTATAAGTTGTGAGTCTAAACTAATGGTTAAAGTCACAGGACAACTTGAGCCTAAATAACAACGTTTTATGTGCCATTGTTTAATGTTTCAATTGATATTGAACTATATGTTATATTATTATTCCCATAGTCCTTCTAGACATATTTTTATGCCACTTCCTTTCTCTCCTATTGTGCCACCTACTATATTGTCTATGTTAGGTGATCAATGTTGAATGCATCTTTTCTTATAAAAGTGTTCACATTTTTAGTCGATTTGTGTGCTATAACCTTATGATTTTCAAGAACTTGGCTACTTATGCTTCCATATTATGAATAGACTATACTTTTGCATACATTATCAACTTAGGATTAATAATTGGATTTGTTGTCAATCTATGAGAAGTTCTTCATATTAATGCATACATTATCAACTTGTAAATCTGATCATTGCTTATGGTATCCTCTAATTGTATAATTATACATGTAGTATCCATTATATTGTTGATAATATCATTTAAATATATGCTTTTTGGTGATACACTTGCCTTTATAAATTTGTTGCGAACAGGTATATGATGGTTGAATATGGAAGCATAAGGTTGTTTTATGGTGGAAAGTTTATTGTAGAGCCAGAGTTGAAATATGTTGATAGGGAATCAATTATTTTTGATATAGTCGACCTATATTTTTTTAGCTATAGGCAAATATGTGAGATGGGGAAGGAGTTAGGATACCTTCAAGTCGATAAGGCCTATTACAGAGAACCCAATTTTGAGTTTAGTGTCTTTGAAGTTGATGGACTCAAATGAAAGTTGTCTACAACTTATCAATCTGATGAAAATTCATGAAAGGATTGATGTATATGTAAGTCACATTATAGACACCCCATCATTTGTGCCTGACATATTGCCTATTTCTAGAGGAGATGATGGAGATCAGGAAGGTGAAGAGGAAAGTTGTGGAGCTACACAAGGTGTTAGTATTGAAGGCATTAGTTTAGGAGTTGACACAGAGGTGGATGATGATGACAACGACAAATTCTTTGATTAGTAATCTCCACAGGTATGACAAATTCTTTGATTAGTATATATTCCTTCATATATCTAATGACATTTATAACATTATTTGATTCATATTATTAGGTCATCCCCAAAGTCTCCTTACAACCTGAACATGTTATTGTAGTAAGTTAACAAAGCAATGTTGTGAGTATATTTACTTAATCAACCATATTTGGTTTCTTTCAAGATTTAATACTGTTAATTACATGTTTATTTGTAGGTTCGTAGCTCTTCGCATAGTCGTAAATGGCCAAGAGATCTGAGGTTCAAAGGATAACCTAGCATAACTTCTTAACGATTACAAACTCAAGCAATAAGGCGAAGATCATCAATCAATCAACCAGTACATGATAAACCTTCTCAATCAAGTGCAAATGAAGGAAGCAATGTGGTTAACTCGCAGACTTTACATTAATGTTGTCTATATGGACGAATAGATAGCATAACCTTTGTATATAAACGAATTTTGATGTAATCACTTTACTGATATTATCACTTTTATATATACTCAAAATTGGACATACTACTCCAATTGTTTATTCAAATATCGTTTTTGTATTTAATTTTTTATGATGAGGCCATAAAAACAATTAATTGTTCATAAGATTATAAACTATTAATTACTGGTCATTAAAGTAACTTCATGAATAACAAAATAATAAAGAAAAAACATAGTGCAAAATATATTAGTTGAAATGAGGATTTTTTATTCTTCATAATTCAAGTTTCTTTGAAATAGTACAATTTACTTCTACTTGACGAGAACAAACTATATTTTTAAACTCATCATAAGTACAACAACCCTACAATAATCAATAAAACAAATCTCAACTTATTTTTCTCTTTTGTCAGCGAAACAATGTTTTCTTTCATTAGCTTTATTTGCTCCTCACTTTTGAACATAGAATGTGATTCAATTGTGCTTCGTTGAGCTTCTTACTTCAAACTATTACTTCTTTCTTCAAGTTATGAATTGCTTTAATAGCTCTGTCGTTAAATTTGTCATCGTACCACTTAAAATTTTACATTTTCCAATCTGAAAGATCATTAATAATTATTAGGCTAAAACATTAAATATATATACAAACAATTTTAACTTATTAACAAAAAATAAGCTTACATGAAATTTGGGCCATCCATAAAATCTTCTTCCTGGTTTTTTTTTTCACTTTATGAAGCTTTTAACAGACCCCTGAAACACAATAACTCACCACATTATCATTATTTGAGTTTAATGTAGTGTTAGTTGAAGACCTCATGTCCATATCTTTAAATAGTTGCTGCAAATTTATATTAGTACTCGTACTTCTTCTAATCAAAGGTCGAAACAATATGTTAACAATCTCAGATAATTCCATACACAAATCATTCATATATGCCATATATATTTAAACAATGTGTCTTCTCAGGAGTGGAAACAATATGTCAAATAAACTCCATGCATGAATCATTCATATACGCTCATATATATGCAACGAAACCACCATTTTTTGAGGATATCACATATCACATCTATGTAAACAATAATATGCTCATATAGACGTATCATTCATACATGGAAATTTATTGAAATTATATTAAGGTAAAAAGCATCAATTGATTTCACCAAATTCATTAATTTCTTTATTAAAAATGTAACAAACTTTACACATGATGAAAATTTTCCACATAAAAAGACACAAGACGTTAGCCTTTAATCTTGTGTCTGCCTTAGAACATAAAAAAATCTCTCATATTTCCATGTATGTTACTCGAGATTTTTCAAGATATTCACAAGTGTATCCCGTAAGAGCAAATGGTCCATATCTAAAATAAGTCCAAAAATCCAATGCAAACTTTGGAAATCAATCCATAATTTGATGAGATCCTCCTTTACAATCAGTTTGAACACCCATATATGGCTCCCACCTTCTTGTTGTTGTTAGGAAAGGTATTAGAGAGTACTAAAAGACCATTATACTGATTTTCCCATTATACATAACTTAAACACCTATCACCAGCTTACAAAAATATGTTCACAACTATATATTCCTAAAAATGGCAGAACAAAAAATTTTGGAGTCAAAGTTTGATTTATAGTTGAAGATCCTTCTCTGTAAATCATTCCAAAGCTAGACAGAACTGATTACCTTGCTTGGACGAGGTCTTGTTTATTGTTTATTGAAGCTTGGGGTTTGTAGGGATATGTTACAAGAGATAAGTCAAAGACAACTACTAGTGATTCAATACTCATTCAACCGGAATCATAAAACTCTCTTGTCATTTTATGGTTAGTCAACTATATGCAACCATAGATTACTTGAGGCTATCTGGTATTCAACACTACACAAAAGATTTAGAATGTAGCTTCTTAGACCTATTCTCAAGAGGGTAATGATGCTAACAACAATAAGATACGAAATAAGTTACATGAGACTAAACTATATCACAATACTTTGCTAAGTTAAGTGGTCTATGACAAGAATTAGACTATTATCAAGATTTCCATCTTGCATTTCCATAAAAAAGGAACTTGTCTATGATTTTCTAACTAGTTTGAATATGGAATTTGACCATAAATGAGTGCAAGTTCTAAGCAAGAATCCCTTTCCTTCTTTGAGACAAGCTTACTTTTACATTTTAAAGGAAGAAAGTAAAAGGAATCTTATAACACATACAAACCCATACAAACCCTATAGAAGACACACAAAACATAAAAGATAGAGAACAATAGACCTAACACGATAAAATGTCGACTTCCAGGTATAAACACTTGATGAGCGTGTAAGTTAAATTGCTTGGTGTGTACGATAACAATAACAAACAATTATGCTTCAATTGTTTGAGGATGAACACATAGGGAAGGAGAAAAGAAGCGCGAGATAAGGGATTGTGTGGAAATGAAGAAGATGATTAGGGATCGGAAGATTTCTGTTCAAAATGCTATATGTGAGTGCAAGTTGTGAGTGCGAATGGAGGATTCTATTCAAAATAGTGCGTGTAAATGTCTATCCAAAAACGCTGTGTGTGAGAGAGGTTTGGTTCCAAATGCGTGTCTCCTCTTCACCTAAAGACGTTGTGTTTCATCTGGACGTGAGACCTTGCATTCAAAAGGTGGAATCGCCCACCCTAGGCACCCTCACACCTTGCCCGACATAGTTATAAGGGGGTAAATTACGGTTTAATCTCACTAAGCTTCTCAAAAAGGTGGCCTATTATTTGGTGCACACAAGAAGCCACCACATTAGATGAACTTTCACATTGCTGCTGTCAAGACTCGAACCTGAGACCTTGCACTCAACTTACTTTCTAATAACCAGTTGAGTTACCCGTGCGGGCATCTAGACGTGAGACCTACCTCTATAACAACGTCAACAGTTGGTGGATCCCACATCCACAGAATTGAAAAAAAAATTGACGTCAGGTTTTGACAGGCACGTTAGGATTCAATCTAAACGTTTTCTAAATATTAAGTTCTAGTTTAAATGTTAGGGTTCTAGCTAAACATTGTCAAAAGTTAAGAGTGAAAACGTTAGGGGCTAATTAGTCATAAATCTTAAACTTATCCTTCCGCTTCATCCGTCCCAAAATGGCAACACTCGTCCGCTTGAAAAGCACAGAAGACTAAAGAGGTGCAATTGGAGGAATACCACAGCGAGATTGGGACCGGAGACAGAATAAGGCGGCGGTACTAGCGAAAGGGCAAGTAATCGGAAAGGAAAAGGAAAAGAAAAAGAAAAATAATGGGAAATAAAGCGAAAGCAAAGGAAAGAAGAGAAAAGAGACGTCAGGAGATTTCACTGCTTCGAACGATCCCCTACGCTGATCATCAAAGGTTACATCTTTTATTCTCTTTTTCATTTCCCTTCTGGGTTTTGATTTTGGTTTATCTAATCAGAAGCAATTAGGGTCCTGAATGTTAAATTTGTGTGTTTTCAGGTGGTGGTCAGCAGAAACTGTTGCTGTGGTGACTGGGGCTAACCGAGGAATTGGTTTTGAGATTGCGAGGCAGCTTGCAGACCATGGACTAACGGTCGTCCTCACATCGAGAGTGAATACTGCTGGTTTGGAAGCTGCCAATGTGTTGAAAGAATCAGGACTCGGGGTGGTTTCTCGTCAACTTGATGTCACGGATTCTTCATCTATCAAAGAGTTTGTGAAGTGGATAGAACAAACCTATGGGGGAATTGATATTCTGGTTAGTGGGTCATGCTTGGATTTTGCTGTTAAGAATGAACTAAGGTTCAAGTTTTTTGCTTGATGTTTTTGTACAAGTGTTGGTGTAGGAAATGTCTCTAACTGCTTATGAAATAATGTTGTCTTTCAGGTGAATAATGCTGGTGTTAATTACAATCTTGGTTCGGATAATTCTGTTGAATTTGTCCAGAGTGTTATCGATACAAACTATTATGGCACCAAAAATGTGACGAAAGCTATGATTCCATTGATGAGAGCTTCTGCTGCAGGTGCCCGAATTGTTAACGTAAGCTCCCGGCTAGGCAAACTGAATGGCCGACGAAATGTAAGTAACACTCGAGTGTCTCATATTGATTTCTCTAGCAAATGGAATTTGATTCTGCCCGGCGGCTAGGCTGTGCAAGCTGAATGTTTAGTTTAATCCAGTGCCTGCTTATGAAATGTGGTTCCAAAAATAGAGAGCTATTAGAATTTTGGCTTCTGGCAAAACACTCATTGCTTGAAACGGAATTTTCTCCTTAGAATGTACCTATTTGTTCACAGGTTAGACCTCTTTTTGCCTTGTAAATTTGTTACGCTTAAGAAAATAATTTGCTCTTCATTTGCTGCAGTTTAAACAAGTTATTTATCACTAAGGAAAATCTTTGTTGAAGATTGTTGTGATTTATCTGTAAACACCACCATTATCGTCCAAATGAAAAAAAAAGAAGAGGGCAAAGAAATGTTTCAAAGAAGGAAGCAAAGAATAATCATGAGAAATTTCACTATGATTTGACTTTACTTGCTATACATAGACTGTTGATGCTACTTAGGAATTTGATGTGAAGTGATTTAAGAATATAGTTTTCTTGAGGATACATAGTTGTTCTTTGTTTTTCATGTCAGTTCTCAATTAAAGTTGAAAAATTATTGATGTTTTTGTTGTTGTTATACTAAACGTACTTCTCTCGACACAAATCAGAGACTTCAGGATAAAACTTTGAGAGAACAACTTGATAACCTGGAAATTCTGTCAGAGGAACTCATTGATAGGACTGTCTCTACTTTCCTACAGCAAGTTGAAGATGGCACTTGGACATCAGGTGGGTGGCCTCAAATGTTCACCGACTACTCGGTGTCAAAACTTGCAGTTAATTCTTTCACTAGGCTAATTGCCAAGATACTGGCTGACCGGCCTGATGGCAAGAAGATATATATAAATTGCTACTGCCCAGGTTGGGTGAAGACAGCAATGACAGGTTGGGCTGGTAATATATCTGTTGAGGAAGGGGCTGACACTGGAGTTTGGCTTGCACTTCTTCCAGACCTGGCAGTAACAGGAAATTTTTTTGCTGAGAGACGTGAGGTAAGCTTCTAAGGCAGTTAAACTGGGTGCATTACAGGATTTGAGAAGCAGTTCCAATTCTTCTTGATCAAGTGCTGATCTATAGCACCAAAAGAGTTAAAATGACTTGAGCTAATGAGGAAAGTCTGATGGAGGGTTTGTTCATTGAATCTCGTGTTTCCCTTCAAGGTCTGTAAATACTACCTCTGAACATTCCTTTTGGCTCCCAAAGCACGAGATTGATGATTAAAGCTAGAGTTGATATTTGATGATCTTCACCTTACCCTTGCCTTTTTCCTTTGTTGTTCCAACCCAAATTGTAACATTTTAGTACCTTTCTTGTCAGAGCTTGTATCTGAGCTTGTTAAGCAGAGAGCCTATTATGCACAAGGAGAATATGCCTCAGTAGTAGGTGAGTTTTTTGAGTTGGGCAATCTGTTCTTTTAGGATGACCACTTTCAATCAATTATTAGCTTGGTTTACAAGAAACTTATTTCTTTTTTCCCTGAAAATTAAGATTTGGTGTTTGGTACAATGAAGGGTAGATTATTGTATAATCCAAATTGTGTTTTCATATGCATTAAAATCATTGTTATGTGTAACATATCATATCGATCGGTATGTGTTGTACCAGAAACAAAACGTTATTGAAATAGGTTGTACTGTATCGGAATATATTATGAAATTTTGAATTGTACCGATACTGGTTTAATCGAAAAATACTGATCTTAACCAAGCTCATAAATGAAATTTTAGAGAAAAATTAACCAAATTATTAAAGAAAACATGCAAATACCCAAATAATGGCATTATTGAAACATTCAGGGGAAAACTAAAAATGGTCTCTTAAATATTTCATGTCAGAGTGAGTTTTTCAATTATATTATAAATATGTAATTTTGGATAACAATAATTATAAATTAATGTAATTAAAAATAATGATGCTTATTTTATTTCCCTTCCAATAATCATAATAGATTCTACTCTGAAAATGGGAGACAAAATTGGAAAGTCAACATTGTTCTTGCACCCAACTGGCTGCAGACCCCAACTACGCGCTAGTTCTCTTGCTTTACACTTGGAATTCTGCTCATTAACTGCAAGAAGTTGAGATAAAGAAAATGACAACTTGAAGAAAAGCTTTTGCCAACCTCCACCATTTCAACTTTTTGAGCTTTCTGTTTGAATCAAAAGAGAGAATGAGCTCAGGGAATGGCGGCGTTCACTGCTATGAAATAGGAAGCTGATTGATTAGAACAAGAATTAAGAGACTTGCTCTAAAAAGAGATGATTACAAATTTCTTACTTCCAAAAGCCGGGAGCTGTCCATCACAAACCATCTTTGATCGTACGAGGAGAGAAACCAATGTAAAGAACAAAGCTGTTTGTTGACAACTGTGTACTCGAGAAAAGATGTATCTTTAATGCAACCACAGCAAGAATCTCCAGTTTCCTTCACTGGTTTCGATCAAGTTTCCATCTTTTCATCATACCAGTTCTCTACTGCGCGCCCACGTAGTTCAGTATGGTAGTTTTGTCGTGGGAACGGCTATAATGTAAAGATAAGAATGTGTACGGACTCGAACTCCAATGTATGACAGTGAAGATGCTGGAATTGATTGTAGGTGCGATTCTTGTAAAAGGACTCACAAAGTCCGCTACACGTTGGGACCATTCTCGATTGGTTGCTCAATCTGTGAAAAGCTTTCTTTTGCCCTTTCGGAATTATGTTTTAAACCCATGCTTTTGGTGTTTGGAGTAGTTCTCCAGGGATCAAGCTCCCAGAGATCCTGATAATTACTTCATTGCTTAATTGTTATGTTTCTTCATCTTATTTACTCTTGAGAAAGTAATCAAGTTTAGCTGTTGAAGTGTTTCATTGGTGAACAGACTCAAATTTGGCAAGATGGTGGTGTGGAATTGAACACTTACGAGCTCTTGCTTATCTGCAGAATGCTTACTTGCCCGGCAGCTGAGATGGTGGATGACTCGAAAGTTTTATATGTTTAACAAGTTAGTTTATTCAAGTTCGTTCTTTCAGATTCAGTCATATGGTCTATATTGCTGAATGTTTTTGGTTTACAGTTAATTTGTTAGGCATTCTTGAGGACTTCTAACAAGCCCTTTCAACAGGTTTGCGATGAACTTGTCATAGATTGCTCAGTCAGTCTGCTGGTCTAAGCATGATACAAAAGCTTTTTGAAGGAACTCTCAGTGATTGTGTACTAACGGAATTAGATGGCTAACTTTGGCTTATGTACTCAAATGTTTCTTCTTCATGTAGTTATGGAGTTTGTCTCAAGTCTTTTTCGCAGAAAGGTTGCCTCTTAGTGTGATATTATATTCATAAGAGTTGGAATTTATCTTTGAAAGATAGAAGGAGACTAGGTTTAGAGTAGGTTCACCCCTCCAACTTTCTTTTTTCACTTCTTTTGAGTTTTCTTTTTCAATCTTTCTTCTTTCTTCTATTTTTGTTGTTGAAACTTAAGACATATGTGACTAAATCCAAATTTTCTAATTCAAAGGGATTCAAAACTCTAGTTGTAAGTTGTGAAGTTTTGTTCTAAACTTATATTCATGTTTTAATTCAGGTATTTATTGTCTTATGTTTTTATACTTCATGAATAATTAATATTGATTGATATGACAAATTAATTTAATGTTGATTATTCTGTAGCTGTCCATGAATCAAGTGATCCGTAATTGTTATGAAGAATTGATATAATTAGTAAATATGTTATTTATAAATTTGCATATTTAACTTATGATAAATAAGAAAACTAAGCTGAATAGCTATAGCTATCTCAATTATTTAATTTAAGTCTAGTCTTTTTTACTAAGCTTATTACTATCATTTAATTGATATAGAATGTTATCATACTCAATCAATTGATGGTAAGTTTTAACTTGAATGTTGTGTTTAAATCAATTAATTTAAGAAAATTTGAGACTTATTAAAGCTATTCTAATATATTTCTAGCTAATTACTTGAATCGTGAAAATTATTCTTTTATACCAATGATCATTGTCACAATTAGATGAGATCTATTCTTTGAATCAGAGTTAAGTACTCTTGAATTTATCACTTTTATATTCAGTTGATTTGTTTTGATTTCTTATTAATTTTAGTTAATTTATTATAAACCCCCACCTTATTTTATTAATTAAAATTAAGAAACTAGTATTTAGTTTTTTTAGGATTAGACTCGATTTCACGACTAATACAAGAAGTTAGATAATCAAAATTAATTTCAAGGGCTTCAATAAGTCAATTAAAATTTTAACGTTGTTGTCGAAGAACTAATTTCAACATAACCCCACCATGCAACTTCTAGTTAACACTAGCCAACCACCCAAGACGCACCATCACAACCCCACCAAGAAGTGCCCCACAACAAATGCACCAATGTCATAGCAACTCAACTCCACGCAGCTCCAACCGACAGCGCACCAGTAGTGCCCCAAAACGTTTCTGAGTTACAACCCCACCAAGTAGGTCCGTAGCGACGCCTCAAACTAGAAAGACACCAACCCAACCCCATCTCCAACCAGCATGCCGCTCAGTAATGTCCGACAAGAACGTCCTACATTTAACACACCAACACCCACGAGTTCCCTTATTACTCATCTAGCTATTAATCTGAATTTGCTTGATATGTATATCACCTGTGAGATGGAACGGTTGGAAAAGGCTTATTTAAGTAGGATGAGGGGTACTTGAGCAACAAAGGAGAATGTTTTTTTTATACCACGTGATCACCCCTAGAGAGATTCATCATCAACCCAATAAGAGGATGATGACATTCTATCACCTTTGTATCTTTCGACTCTACCAATTCGATATGAGTATCATTTTCGATTGGAGAGATTAGAACATAAAATTTTTAAAATTGAAAAGAATTTGGATGGTCTGCTTCAATTCATGGGGATGGTGACGCTCACAACTCAGGAGAGGCTTCTACTCTATACTTTATTTTAGTTGATTATTTTTGCAAGAGGTGAGTATCTTTTGCATACATTAGAAACAATATATGATCTAGGTGTGAAGGAGCGAGCGTTTATATTAGAGAACGTTTATATTATGATGAACTTTGTGATTTTTTATTAAACTTATGATACTATTGTTCGTATATTGATTATTCCTCATGATAGCCTCATAATTTTCTAATTATTGTTTATAAATAATCCTTAAGTTAGGAAATATTTTTAGTTTATGAAATAATGCATGAGAGAGACAAGCATGATTAGCGTTTATCATTAAATAATTTTAAGTATCTCACTGGTTTTTTTAAATGAAAGTGCGCAAGACTTCATGCATTTTGACATGTATGTGAGCTTTGAACTTAATAGCATTCATCACAATTATGTTCATACATATCTTTTTGTTGCGTGATATCAAACATAACTTGTTTATACTAGAACTTGTTTTTCAATATATATTGAGACCATTTTTGTGAATTTACATATAAAAATGATAAGGGCACTTAGGATAACCATGTTTTACCTAAACAAGTCTACCTTACTTTTTATCTCTAGAAAACTAATTTGAGTCTTACCCTTTTTTTTCTTGCATAATAACCTTATTACAAGCTACTTTTACACTTCTTGTTGATAATGTCCTTAAGGATTTTGAGCCCCTAAATTGGATCTATTGTTTAACGCTTATTTGCATAGGATTTTGACTATTTTCATAAAAATTAAATTAGTTGATTCAAGTTTCTATGTTATGATTTTTCATTTTTTTATAAAATCGATGAGAATTACAAAAAAGAATATCCTCTTTGATGTTCATGTCATAAAAAAAAGTAAAAAAGAAGTGATTAAAAAAGATGTTATTTGAATCAAGTGAGTTTTAAGGTTCTATATGCCCTCAGACATTTTTTGCTATACAAAATGCAGGATCAACTCTTTTATTATTTATTATTATTAGTAAAGTAAGATAATGCAAGAGAGGAACGAACTGAACCGAGACTCAAAGACAGAAAATAACAAAACTCACTTGATTTAAATAGCATCCTTTTTTTAATCATCTCTTTTTTTCTTTTTTATAACAAGAACAATAAAGATTAACTTTTTTTATACTCTACCTTATTTTATAAAACAATTAAAAATCAAAACACTGCAACTTAAATCAACTAATTTACTTTTCATAAAAGTAGTCAAAATCCTACGCAAATAAGCGTTAAACAGTTCCTTCAATTCAGGGGCTCAGAATCATTAAAGACATCACTAACAAGAAGGGTGAAAGTAGCTTGTAATAAAGTTACTATGCAAGAAAAGAAATGGTAAAACTCAAATTAGTTTTTTAGGGTAAAAAGTAAAGTAGGCTTCTTTAGGTTAAAAATGATTATCCTAAGCGCCTTTATCATCTTAATTTATAAACAAATTCATCAAAAACGCGGTCTCAACATGTATTCAAAAGCAAGTTCTAGCATAAATAAGCTATGTTTGATAACACACAACAGAAAGATATGTATGGCACAAATGTGATGAGTGTTTTCATACTCAAAGCTCACATAATTGTTAAAATGTATCAAGTCTTGCACACTTTCATTCACAAAATCAATGAGATACTTAAAATAATTTAATGAAAAGTACTAATCATGCTTATCTCTCTTATGCATTATTTCTTAAACCAAAAATATATAATAACTTACGAATTATTTATAAAAAACAATCAGAAAATTATGAGGCTATAATTAGGAATAATTAATATATGAATCATAATATCACGAGTCTAATAAAAATCACAAGATTCGTCATAATATAAATGCTCGCTAATAGAAACACTCGCTCCCACACATCTAAATCATACATTGTCCCCAATGTATGCACAAAATACTCACATCTCACAAAAATAATCAACTAAAATAAAGCACATAGTAAAAGACTTCCTTGAGTTGTGAGAATATGAAAGGAGATGTATTATGGTGCTGGTGGGCATGGAGATACCACCCTTATGAATTGGAGCAGAGCATCCAAATTCTTCTCAAGTTTAGAAATTTAAAGCTTCAATGTCTCCAGCTGAAAGATACAAAGGTGCCGGAATGTCATTATCCTCTTGTTGCGTTGATTATGAACCTCTCTAGGGGTGATCATGTGGTATAAAACAAAATGTTCTCCTTTGTTACTCAAGGACCTCCATACTAGTTAAATAAGCACTATCCAATGGTTCCATCTCATAGACGATATATATATTAGTGTCAGTCATATCAAATAAATTCATATTAATAGCCAGATGAGTGATAAGGGAACAAAAAAGTCAACGTATCACACAAGGCTTTCCATTTTGCGGGAGTCTGAAGAGGGTTATATGTACGCAGTATAAATTTTTGTTAGAAGAGAGAACAATGTTAAATTGCATTGCCAATCAAGCATCTAAAATTGACTCATACTTTGTTTACCATATACCAAATAAAGAACAACTTAGCTTTATTGCAAGTACATGTTGTAGCATTCCTTCCTGAATAATTAAAAGTCTAGAAATGTTGCATATAAATTCATTCCTTCACGTTAAGATAACTACCCTTGTATTTACTTGGATGATAAACCAACCAATCAGAAGACATTGATTTCCATGCTTGGAAAGAATTAAACTCACAATAGTCCACGACAAATTCTTTGTATTTAGTCGAATCAACAAATTCTTTATCTATCAACCAAAAGGATAAATTAAAATTAGTGATAGTTTGTTTGAATTCAACACTCATTAATTTGTATTATATCACATTGGAATTACATAAAGTAAAATTGTCCAGTTTATGAAATTTAAAGGTAGTATAAAACTCCCTAATTAATTCAATAATTAATTATTGAATTAATTATTTGTAGATCATCAATACGCATATCATCAACTTTTTCTTTAACTTGTAAGTCCTCTAAGGATGGATAGTATACATACTTACTCGCATTAATATATCGGGTTTTAAAAGCAATGTACCATTTTTTTCATTCTTTATTGTTGAAAGATAACCGAGCAAGTCCGACTCAGCCGGTAGCAAGATGGAGGTATTTTTTGCTATTTAGCATGCTTTATTGTGGTCCTGATTGTAGGTCCTGTAGCAGACTGATGTTGTGCACTTGTAGTTCATAAACAAAAACCTTCAACCTTCCCACTGGATCATCTTCCAAAACATCACCAGCAAGGCAACACTACCAACAGGCCAGATAAGAGTGAAACATTCTAATTGACAAGACCTTCCACCCAAGCCACTTCATTCTTACTATTATGGCCAAATTGAGTTTCAAATGAAAAAGAAAAATTTCAGGCCAAGTTGGCCTTGTCCAGCTCGCCACTACAACAATTTAATAAAATTCGCAATGTTTTTTGAAAAAACGTCACAAATTGTGTAGAGTTTTTTTGGATGTTTTTAAAAACGTCACAAAAAGATCTATTTTTTGCGACGTTTCTGTTAAACATCGAGAATATGTCAGACCTTTTGCGACATTTTAGAGACAACGTCGCAAAATATAAACAATGCCGATTATATAGTGACAACGTCGCAAAAAGTCTCCAAAAGCAAAACGACCGTGTTGGTATTTTAAAACGTCGTTGCTTTTGTTAAATTAAAACCATTGTGTCCTTCCCTCCCTTGCTTTTGTTAAAACCTCCGACTATCTCTTTTTCCCCCCAACCCGACGTTGCCTTTTCCCTCTTTCTCGTTGCTGACATTTGCGTTGCCGGTCTTCATGTTTTTCTGGGCATGTTCAGTTTTGCTTTGTCTTTGAGTTGAAAGTGGCTCACACAAAGAATTTATTGTCAAAACAAGCGAAACAAACCAAGGAGATCTTGTCTAAACAGGGTGTTAAGATCGCTAAACGGGCCGAGAAGCACAAGAGTTTTCTAAGTAAGGTTGACCCACGCGCGATTTGTTTATTTGATTGAATTAGTATTCTTTGATGCTATGCATATGCCCTTAGGAAATCCACTGGCAGCCAAAGCTCGTTCCGTAAACAAAAGCTCTCTTACTGTCTAGCACATATCTTCCGCTAATTCCCTCGAGTGAGCAAAGGCCTAAACCCTAGAAAATGTCGGGTGGGTTTTTCCGGGTGAGTGTCGATTCTCTTAACTTTTGTTACTATTCCTGCAGGTTGCTTCGGCGCTGAGGATTGAAGTCAACCGTGCCTTTGCTGTCTTACGTGATATCGCATCTGGAAAAGATTTGAAGCAATTTCTCACTGTATGGTTCTTGTCTACCTCATTACACTGATACTAATGAAAGTTCAGACTGAGTTTTGATTACATATGGGATTGTGTTGCTTCCGAGATATGCATCACATTAGTATTGATTCATTCTATTGGCAATCCTGAACTATATGCCATCTCTAACTTGGGGCCAATTTTGGAATTTGGATTTGTTATGTCTTTAAACCAGCTGTCTAACTAGTTTCTTTTGTATGCAAAACCGTATCCCTTGTATCTCAGGTCATCGTTGCCTTCTGGGTTATGTCGATTGTTGGGAATTGGTGCAATTTCTTGACTTTGTTTTACATAGGTAATAAATACCGCAACTCATATCTTACATTTAAATTCAAGTATTGCTTCTGATTGTTCACTAAATTTTCATCACTCATCTGGAAACAACACAATTTGGTAAATCATGGATCTGGTGTTTGTGATTGCTCTTATCCATATTGTAATATAGTTCCTCCTTTTTGAAACCCCGTCCAACTGTTAAATGTTGTGATTGCAATTAGTGTCATATGGTGGTCTTCAACATTCCCATGAATGTTGCATTGTCATTTAAGTTCTCCTATTTGGTACTGTAAGTTTTCTATGAACGGTTAAGTTTGATCTGCTATGTTCAGTGATTGAAAATAATAATACAATGTTATGGGTTGTTTAGTTGTGGAAGAAGGGAACAATTTTTATCAAGTAGAATGGAAATGATTTACAAACCTAGGATCGGAACACCCATAGGCTTAACTTGTCTGCTTTACAAATCTGTAATTGAATATGAATATTCTTAAAAAGCATATGTTCAAAGAGATATTCTCTGTTTGTACCAGATTTGAATATTGCTTTTTCCTTCCCTGTTTTGCAGTAGCAGAATGGGCAGCATCTCCAGCAGTCACTATCTGGATTATAGAGAATGCAGACTGAATTCAACTTCTTCCAAGTGATTGCAGCTCGGAAGAAACAGTGGGAAGTGAATCAGACTCCACTGGAGAGAATCATGTCAGGAGTGG
>JANKOD010000007.1:20123092-20157078 GCA_026284645.1 Erythroxylum acuminatum | reverse complement strand
TCTCGGCAACGGAAGAAATGGACCGCTCTGTTAGGGGGCTGCTCAGGATCAGACCGTGATTCAATCCTCCAGCAGTGGTCGGGCCTGCGACTGGGGACCCTTAGGGTTGGGGATCAACCTTTTGGAACAGAGTTTATAATTTTTTTAATTAAATTTTAAATTTACGTCTCAATCATAATTTAAATTATATAATTTTATCTAATATTGATTGAATTTTTAAAATTTTAAATCTCTTTTGTCATGGGTTTAATTTCTTATTCGTGTTTTAAAATATTAAAAATTAGCATCGGTTTAAATATGATTATTTTAAATACTTAGTAAAAAAAATAATTTACATTTTAGATGGTATATACAAAAATAAATGATAATTATATAGATAGGAAAATTGAAATTAAAAAAAAAAGATCAAATGTGAATTTTGATCTTTCAATTCTTGAAGTAACTTCATGCTCACAAAGCTTCTTTTTTTTTAATTCCACTTTGTATGTGAAAATGAAACCCTCTAAGCATCTACTTTACAAGTGAAAACATGGATTCAGTAGGCTTACTTTAGCTTTTATAGTTTCCACTTTTGGCATATAAGAAAGTAGAATTAGGAACACATACATGAGACCCCAAATGAAAGTAAATTAAATTATATAAAGTAAATTGAAAAAATAAGCAAAGTGCTTCACAAGCAAAAGTAAGTAATGATTTGGTTCTCTAAGAAGATGCTAACTAGTATTAAGGTTTAGATTCAAGTACATGGGTATTTTTTGATGTCTGTGTAATTTAAAAAAAGAAGTCTAATAGTACGCAATCTTATTCTTACATGATAAAGAGTTTATTTTTTATAAGATTTAAAAATAAATGTTGAGTTTAATTATTTCATTTTCGGGTTTAAAAGGGATATATTTAAGTTTAAAATTTACTATCTTAAATTACATATCAATTAGTTCTCATCTAAAGTCTAATTAAGTTTCATTCAAATAAGGACTAAAATCTAAAATTTCTTATTTTTATTTCAACCACTAAAGCATCTCTTTGATTTATTAAAACTAATGAAAGTTTTGGAACTAATTATTTTTTCATTCAGTGCACATGGCTCCCGCTTTTGCGAGGGTACGAAGGAAGGATATCAATTGTATGCAGCCTTCCCGAACATGTGATCTTCTGTTTACAAATGAGTAACTTTAGCAGTTGATCCAAGACTCGCTCTCATTTTTAGGATTAATTCATCATCATCACACTCAGTCTGAAATTTCGCAATAAATCAGAGTTTGAGAAGGTCTGATAATACGCAGCCTTACCTTTACATAGTAGAGAGGCTGTTTCTGGTAATTTTTTTTAGGATTAATTATTTTGATAAAATTATAATTAGAAGGGTATGAACAAGATAGTTTAAGGATTGATGGTTTTTTTTGTGGGAATAATCAAGCTCACACTTTGTTCAGACTTCACTGTCAATGGGGAATGACTTTAGGTTCAAAAGCTTGGAAAGAAACTTCTAAAGAAGACGTTTACCTAAACTCACAAGTCGTAAAGTGATCTCAGAATTTGGGGAAAGTAAGAGAGAAATTAGTCGCAAAAGTAAATGAATGAGTCAGAAATGTACGAAAGAGTTGAACATAAGAAATCAACATCAAGAGGAGAAGATGGGATTGCAATTAATATAAAGCTTTTGGTACGTGCATGTCTTAAAGTATTAGGTAATGAAGATTTTACCCTTCATAATAATAAAATGAAAATAATAATAGATATAAAAGATAATAACAAAAAATAAATATCGTTAATACGTAGAGATTACGAAAGTTTAGAGGTACGCAACCTTATCCGTAATTAATTAAGAAGGTCATTCTAATTACACTCATATATATATATAACATCTCGATTAATTAGGGATGTACATACAAAATAATAATATTTAACAATAAAATAAAAATAAAAATAGACATAAAAATAATAAATAATGAATAAAATATATACTAAAGAATACTAAATTCAAATTGCCCAATAATAATTCTAAATTAAGCTAAAAATCACAAAGTTATAAATAACTAATTAAGAAATTTATTGGATAATCTTTTTATACACTTACAACGATCAAATTTCATTTCTAATATCTTTTTTTTATATCATAATCTCAATTAAGACCTTATAATAACTCGGTTTTTAAATTTTAGTATTCTCATCAATACCAACTTATAATTTAGAATTGTATTTTTTAATGTATCATTAAGTTAAAAATATTTTAGGAATTGAGTCCTTGACAATATTTTTTATTATCATCATCTCAATTCGATATCGTATGAATAAATTAAATATTCTTACTTTAATATTATTTATAATATTCTAAATTTAAAATGACTTAACACAAATTTAGAGTTCTAAAAAATCAAATATTTGTTAATTAAAAATAAATTATTAACTATTTCTATAAACTTATAAAAACTTTTACATCTTTTTTCTATCGTGAGATCCCGTAAAAATTTCATGATAAATACATCATGAGATTTGGTTATGAGATTTGGCTTTTTTATATTAGTTTTACTTACATTATAATTAATATAAAAGATTTGGTTAAATATATTTTCATTTATGTTTCATATAGTTTAAAATTATATGATAATTAATATATTGTGCTTTGCTTATTGTTTAATATACTTTAACTAATATTTATATGCATAAATAATTTTTATTACAAAATAAAATATAGTTAAAATTAATAATATATTTTATTTTTATGTTGCCAAACAACCTATTGTATGAAGTTCTTAAAAAAAACTCTTTTTTAAATAACAACCAAATAGCTAACTGGCTTCTTAAACAGGGACGGAGCTATGTTCATGGGCCCTTTCAAATATTTTTTTTAAATTACTTATATAATTAAAATTTTTAAAATTACAAATATAAGTGGTCCCCTTTTAAAAAAAATTCCTATCTTCTCTTCTCTTCAACTCTGCACGCACAGCCCTCCTTTTTTGACCTCCCTTAGAGTTGAGTCTGGCTCCGTTCCTGTTCTTAAAAAAGTTCTTCTAAGGCAAAATCTGCAGGAAAAAAAAATTCTACTAAGTAAGCCTAACTAAATAGATACCTAGTCTAAATCTAATTAGATTTTAAACAATTCAACTCGAGTTTTGAGTTAGAGTCAATGGCTGAGTTGGAGTTGATAGTTTAATTATTAAAGTTAGGTATTTTCCCTTATCACGCATTTCCCTAGTTCATAAATAACACGCGGTTTCTCCGTTTTCGGCTATTGACTAGGAAGCATGCAATGCAATGCAACCAACATGTGAGGTCTCGTGTCCTCTTCTGCCTAACGCCTATATTATTTATTACATATTTGACTAAGTGGAAAAACTATTTCATACTTCCTTTTCCACTAGTGAATTATTTGAAGTTTGATCTAAGAATTTTAGTTAATTCAATCTAGTAATTATATGCTTTTAATTACATCTTATTAAAGTATTATAATTTTATAAAAAAAATATAGCATATTTAGTTAATTTAAGATAATATTAAATAATTAATTACATGTAATGATTTTATTAGGATTATAATTTTATAAGACTATGTATGTTTAGTTAATTTATGATAATATTAAATAATTAGTGACAAGTGGTAAAATAAATTATATTTTTTTATTTTGATAACAAAAGATTTTATATTTTTATTTTTAAATGTGTATTAAATAAATTTTTAATGTACATAATATGTAAATTAACTGATAATAATATTAAATAATCAATGAGTGATAAAATAAGTTATATATTTTATTTTTTAACTTGATAATGAAACAATTATAATTATTATTTTTAATTTAAGTAATTGTTAAAAAATCCAAACTCTTAAGACATAAGGAGTTAAAATAGTTAATTCTTATAAAATTTATGGAATTAGGATAATTCCATAAATTTTATTTATTGGTAAATGTGTGGATGCTATGTAAGGGAACAAAACGGGATTAGGAAAAATGGAACAGACGATCTTGTTCATGTTTTATCACCACCAGGTTTGTAGGAGCCTATTACAGTTGAGATCAATAAAACTACTTTTTATATCACACTCGTAAATCTTTTTTATTTTTTATTTGTTCTTATTTTAATTTTAATTATACTAATATCAGTTTAATAAAAAAATAAATTAATTTTAATTTTAATTATGCAACTATTAATTTTTAAAAAATAAAAATAAAAAACAAAATAATTATTTACATTGTCACAGGCTTGACAAACATTTATTTTGTTTTTTATTTGTGTCATGGGCGTGACACATACATATTTTGATTTTTTATTATTTTATTTTTATTTTTTAAAATAAAATTTTTAAGATAAAAATTTAAATTTTAAAAATTGACTAATTTATTAAAATTGTTTAATTAATTTATAAATTATAAAAATATTAAATTAAATTTAAAATTTGATTAATTTTATTATTATTATATTAATTCGCATGAATATTAATGCAATATTAAATATCTTGTATATTTATAATAAAGTTTTTTTTAAGAGAATGCTTGTTAAATGCAAATAAATTATACAATATAATATATATGTGGAATAATTTATTTTGATTTGAACAACTTATTTTAATTGATTAATTTACTAAAATTATTTAATTAATTTATAAATTATAGGAAAATATTAAATTAAAAATAAAAATTGATCAATTTTGTATATTATTATATGTTCTATGTTTTTTATTAGATTTATAAACTTAGTTTTTGTAAAGATAAATATCTAAAATCTAAATTATTATGAAAATATTCATAAAATTACTAAGATATAATACTCACATCCTTATAATTTTTTTAAGTCATACCCTTATATGTCATTTTATACATAAACAACTAATTTTACCAAACATTTTTAATAAACAGTTGATGTTATATATTGATATAATCAGCTATTAGCAAATCGTTGATAGAATCAACAATCAGCTAATTATCAAACAAGACCTAAATGTTTAAAGTTTAGCTTTTTACTTAGTTGCTACTATCTACTAATCATCCTTAACCGGGTACCACAAGAAGAAAATAGGCTAAGACGCATTTAAACTCGGTTCATTCGATTTGTATCTAATCTAATATTCTAATTAATTACGCCATATTCATCGTTAACATATTTGTCATGTGAGCTCCTAACAATTTCTTTAGTTAATCTTAGCTTAAAAGGAGTGTCTCTTCATTTACAGAGTGCAATGTTTTTGGTGACATAATTTGTGTGTTTGTGTTTGACAAATGTCATGCTTGACAATCAGTTAATTGTACTAGTTGTAAGCTAATTCTAACAACGGTTAGTTGATAGCTGATTATATTAGTTGATTTAACTATCGGATAAAATCAACTGTTTATTAAAGATGGTTGGCAAAATTAGCTGTTTATGTATAAAATGACTTATAAAGACATGATTTAACAAAAATTAAAGAACATGAGTATTATATCTTAGTATTTCTTTGAATATTTTCATAAGAATTTAAATTTTAAATATTTATCTTTACAAAAAAAACTAAGTTTATAAATATAATAAAAAAACATATAATAATAATAATAATAATAATAATAATAATAATAATAATAATAATAATAATAATAATAATAGATCAAAATTTAAATTTAATTTAATATTTTTCTATAATTTATAAATTAATTAAACAATTTTAGTAAATTAATCAAAATTTAAACTTTAAATTTCTTACCTTATCTCCAATCTTTAAGATATAATTTAATTTATTAAATTCAAAAGTATTCAAGAGAGATAAGTCTTAAAAAATTAATATCTTTTGATTTAGAATTATATTCTATAACAAATTCTTATATTGTGTTATGTATTATGAAAGTTAATATATTATATTATCGTATTACTTGAAGCTTTATTATCCATATTTATTTTAAATCCTATTTTATCATATAAGTTGATGTTGAAAAATAGTTAAAAAGTACTATTTAAGAAATTATATGTTACTAAAAATAATTTATTCTAATAAAGAACAAATAGTTTCATTGATAAATAATTCCAAATTAATATATCTTTGTTAAAAATTTAATATGTTGTTGAAATCAAAATAAATTAATTCGCATATATAATATATTATATATTTGCATTTCTCAAGCATTTTCTATAAAAAAACTTTATCATGAATATACAAAATGTTTAATATTGCAGTAATATAAATGCGGGCTAATATAATAATAATAATAAATTAGACAATTTTTAATTTAATTTAATATGTTTTCTATAATTTATAAATTAATTATAAAATTTTAATAAATTAATCAAAATTTAAATTTTTTAATTAAAATTTTTATTAAAAATAAAAAGTAAGATAATAAAAAATCAAAATATGTGTCAAACGCCTGTACTGACACAAATGGAAAACTACACAAATGTAAAACCTTATTTTGGTTTCTTTTTTATTTTTTAATTTTAATTTTTATAAAATTAATAATAATATAATTAAAATTAAACTCAACGCAACGCAAAAAGACAACGTGTAACCTGCGTGGCGGGAGTCAACTTGTCCGGTGTGGAAGCGTCAGAGCAAACTCTGACTGAAATTAACGTGTTGAAACTTGAAACCATTGACCACGAGACACCACGAACACACATACGTACCCCACAGCTCCACTTCTGTGCTGTCCATCTCTCGATCCTCTGCTAAGTTCCTCCCCGCTGAAATCAGTTTCTCTTCAGTTTTACTTTGTCTTATTCTGTTTTATGAAATCTCAGCCATTTATTTTGCGGGACTTATATAAATTTTATGCGAGTTCCACATAAATAAATGGCTGAGATTTATTGGATACAATAAAACACCATAATATTAGACAAAAAGATCTGAACTCTTATCGACTCTTGCGTTGAAACCGACCTAATACTTTACTGCACTGTCAATTTCGTCAAACAAACTACGCAACTCTCGCCGATTTCCATGACAACCGACAGACTTCCACTGTCCAAGCCTACACAGTACACACACAAACACAGATATTTGTATCTTTGAAGTAATCAATGCGTCCTCCGGACCACTACATCAGTTTGTTATTACTCATTAAAACCCTCTTGTTTCATGTGATGTCTCGTTCATCACAACTTGGATCAATAATAGTCCCTTTGGAATGCAAGTGTGTATGAAGGGTATGTTTCATTAGAGATTTATTAATAAAATGGAATGAAATATTTATTATTCGAAATAATGGTTTATAATGAAATGAAATGAACGAGAAGAGTTTTATATTACGTCTCGTTCTATACTAATTCGTTTAAAAAAAATATTTTATTTAAAAGTTTAAGATATGATGTAAAATGATAAATAACTTTACATTATAAACCTTTTATTCAAACAATATTTCACTATATTTTATTATGAACCTTTTAATCTTTCCTAATCAACACTTTTTTAAATATTACATCTATTTCCCTTACATTTTATTATATATCATTTTATTATATTTTATTTTATTAAAATTTTACATCCATTCAAACTTAATGGAAGGGTTGCTTCCATGTTTTCTATCGAATATGGGAATCTTATATATTTACTTGCTTACATGTGAAACTCGACCACTTGTACGCAAGAGATGATATCGAACTGTTATGTTCTCCAACTTTTTCTTTTCCTCAAGGTCATTATCTCTCTACAGGTCCTTGCACCGCCATATCAGGGACTCATGAGAAGTAACCTGGAAGGCAAGGTTGTTTTTATGTCATCATCTGGACTTTGCTGGGCGAGGAAGACAAAGACGGAGAAGGGAGGTGTTTATAAAGCGCATGCACGCAGTTGGAGATTGTAGAGCTGTCTGATGATGAAGAAGAGAGGTTGGTGCACTGTCTAGTTATGTTAATAAGAAGAAGGGAGATAGATAAACATAAGTAGAGTGAAAGCTTGAGAGCCTCAGGCTTCTATGGAGGTTGGATTTTAATCCTTATCAAATAATTTGCTTTTCTTAGTTCGTAATTACTCTGAAAAAGGAAAGTAATTCCTTATAAGATGTATAAGAATATTTAAAAACAATTTTAATATTACTAAATTGATATACTACCAAATATTATTTTATTTATATTTCATTTTTATATTAAAGTTTTAAATTATGAAATATATTATTATAAGAATTCATTGGTGATTATTAATTGTCATTATTATTAAATAAGAATTTAGTTTAAGATAATCACTAAATAATAATTCTAAAGTTTTTAAAAAATTAGTTTATAATCACTGGTAATCATCAAATAATTGTTATAAAGTTTTTTTTAATTATATTCTGATTTACCATAACATAAAAAATATAATTTTTACAATAACCCGAAATTATAATATTAATCAAGGGTGCAATTTAACACTTACCTGGAAAGTAGAGGACCTTCTAGTTCAAACAAGGATATAAACAACTAAGAAAAACAAGCAAATGGAAAATAAAGAAACTCAAAAGAGAAGCAAAACGAGTTCAGTGAAAAGAAAATTACTCTCTTGGCTTGCTAGGATCAAAGTTCTTTCTATGTGTAGTAGGAGCATTACGAGGATAACTTCCAAGGAACATTGGAAGTCCTGCAAGTCCTTGTTGTTGAGAGGTTCCAGACGAAGAAGAAGAAGATGATGAAGATGTGGCTGATGAAGTCCGTTGTGGAGGATAATTCAAGCCATATGTTCCACCTGGAAAGAGTTGCTGATACTGAAAAGGATTTCCATAGGATGAATACACTTGTGGAGGAACCGAAGGGGAAGGGGTTGGATTTGTAGCTTCTTGTGCTTGAAAATCCTGAAGAGTACTGGTGGTCAGGTAACCTGTATTGCTTATTTCTTGAACTCTTTCAGGGAAGTTAAGTTTGGCTTTGCTTCCTTTAAACCTGAGAGCAGCTTTATCATATTCAAGTGCAGCTGCTTCTGCAGAGTCAAAAGTTCCAAGCCACAATCGAGCAGCTTTCTTTGGATCACGAATCTCAGCTGCCCATTTACCCCATGGCCTTTGCCTGACACCTCTGTAACGTCTTCTGGTATCATTCACTTCAAGGAATCAAGTAGTCAGTAACAAAGCTTAGAATTTATACAAAAAAAGAACACAACGGGTTAGCGATTCCGTCCAAGGCTATATACAGGCGACAGATCGATAACGAACAAGTACTCATGAACACAAAGGTAGGTTAGTGATTGTGAGTGACTTATCGATAACGAACAAGTACTGAACACAAAGGTAGTTTAGTGGTTGTGAGTGACTTATCGATAACGAACAAGTACAGAACACAAAGGTAGGTTAGTGGTTGTGAGTGATTAAAAGAATTTAGGGTTGCAACCCTAAATTGGTCAAATGTCCTTCTAAATGGATTGATAACTATTAGTTAAATTTACGGTTGCACTTGCAAATTGGAAACAATCCCAACTTCAGAAAGATTGGCATCACTCTTGGAAGGATTATGATGTGCTAACTAAAGAGTGAAACAATACTACGAAGTTGGGATTGAATGAATACAAATGCTTTCCTAGATATAACCTTTATATATGTAAAACCTTGATTCAGACAAATCATCATTGGAATTACTGGTCAGCATGATCAAGATATACCTTGATCTTCAAAGGGTTTTGCTTGGTCAGGCTCTTGGTTGTGTGATTGCTGTGAAGAAGAAGAATCTTGCATAACCTGAACTGGGTTATTAGGGTTGTGCCCCATAACCTCAGCTAGGGCTGAAACCACAGCGTTCATATCATGTTGAGATCGAGCTGAGTAGACAGGAAAGATCTGATCTTCCTCTTTCGCCTCCGGTTCATCGGATGGAAAGGGCCTCTTCCCATGTCTTCGATCCACCTTGTAAGCTATTGAAAATATGTATAGATATATATATGTACACAATATGTAGGTACACACATACACACTCAACTCTGTATCGTCAGATTAGGCATGCAAAAGCTACTGATGAAGGACTCCGAAGGTCAGGGGAGTATACTAATTGCCTGTAATAAATGAGCTTGCCAGAGGACAAGAATGGAGGGATGGAAAGACCACAGAAAAAGATAGGTTTAGGGTTGAATATTACTATAAATTATTTAAATGTCAAAAGTTACTTTTGTTGATGGTCACTAAAATTAACTTTTTGACTTGATTTGTAAGAATTTTAAGAAATTAATTATTAAATTAAAATTTTGATAATAAAATAATATTAAAAAAATTAATACTTTTGAACATATTATTTTTACTAACTATAAAACATATTAAATTAATAACCACAGTCAACTTTTTACTCTAAATTTTAATTTTCTAATCTTTATGTTGTTTTATATTCACTTTTAAATTGTGTAGATAATAAGTTTCAATTGTGCACTTCAAGAACTAATATATCAAAAGCTTAAGAAGTTGTTTCTTCATTTGTTGTTCAAGTGTGTGATTCAGTATGAGAGCTTACTGTTTCTGCATGAGTTTTCTAAAAGAGGGGACATAACTTTTGAAGAAGTTCCTTTTAATACATATTATATAAATTGTTTCATACTTTGTATTTTTGTATGTGCAATAGGCACGTTCACATGCTGCAAAATCAATGGGTTAATCATTTCATATATATATAACTATTTGTTATTCATTCATTACTTTCCAATAACATTATATTAGAATCTAAGATTTTCAGTCATATGTCAATTTTGAATTAAAAAAAATTAGAAGACAAGTTAATAGAAAAAGATTGTGCAATAATTAAATAATATTATAAATAGATAAATAATAATTTTTAAAACATAATAATTGAAAAAGAAAATAAAGTCAAATTACAAGAGAAATTTTATTTAATCTTGATAAATAAAAGGTTAGTAAAAATGACCAAAGAAGTATGGAGAATACTTGTATATTTGACCAATGTTTTAAAAATAGTACCGAAAGTGTTAAACTGGTAAGACAAGAGGTTTAAGGTTTAAAAGATTCAATCGACATTAAACCGTCATAAAATTGATTAAAGATTAAATAAAATTAAAAATTTTGAAATATTATTTAAGGAGATTATCTTTACCTATCGAAAATTTTGAAATGTAACTAAAAAATGCTAGATAAAAATTAATTTATTTATTTTGGTTTATAAAAATTGAGATTAATTAATAAATTGCTCGATTTTTAACAACAATAATTAATATAAATAAATCAAATTAAAAAATTAAAAATTAAACGATCGCAAAATTTTACAATTAAATTAATTCTCCTGATCCAACCTTATAATGATTTACATCATAAGTAAGTATTCAGGTTATAACTACTCTTATCAATCTTATCGAATTAATCAATCTTCTCAATTCACGAGATGTGATGTGATAAGAATTGCAAAAGCCAACAACAAATTTAAATTATGATATCCTCCTGGCAATTTGAATATATAAAAATTAGGTGCATATGAATATGAAATTGGAAACTCATATATTGAATAATATATTAACTTTTTAATCACATCTAAATTAATGCCCTTAGCACAAATTAATGAAATGTAGGGAGAAACCATGAATATATATAATAATTGCAGTCAGGGACGGATCCAGAAATTTTTTTAAGTGAGGGCAAAATTTCACTGGAGGCAAAAAAAAATTTAGTGGGGGCAAAATTTTAATTTTTTTATGAGTTAACAATTTAAAATAATAACTTTTTAGGTAAAATTTTTTGGAGCCAGTGGGGGCAAGCAAGTGCCCCCACTTGCCCTCACTGTGGCCCCGTCCCTGATTGCAGTACCAAATTATATGAATTTTCTAAAACGATTTATCGACTCTTGAAATGATAAAAATCAAAAGCTGTAATTAAATAATGTTTCAATTCTATTACAATCAAGAGAATTATAATTATATATATATAAACACTATGTTTAGAGTAAATTATATTACATTCATATCTTATCCATTAAATTAGGTAAGGTATGGGTGATGCAAGTTACTTCTAAAGTATTATAACATGGGCCAACAAAGTGACTATTATGAGTATGATTAGGTATGATAATTTCAGTATAATTCAAATTTGATTGATTCCGTGTCAAATTTAAACTTGGAGAGATTATGACCCATATGACTCGAACTCTTTTTCTCTAAACGACGTTGTTTTAATTAATTGTTTTAAAATAATATTTTTTTAATTTTGAAGACTTTTCAATTTAGCACTAAACATCTTAAACTTTTTAATTTAATAATAAAAAGATATTTTTTTAATGTAACGTATTCATCAAATAAATAGGTAAAAAGATACCTATCTATTAATCGCATCACCAAAAAACAACATTGTAGAAAATTATAAAAGATTTGAAAGATTAATAACTAAATTAAAAACTTTAAAATTTTTGACACTAAATTAAAAAAATTAAATATTTTTAAATATGTTGTCCCTTTAAGAAATCTAATTTCGAGTCCAAACCCTTAAAATTCTAAAGGGTGGGCCATTCTGCATCGCATTTCATATTCACAAACATCAGGATCAAATCTCCTGTTCTGATTATGATGTTTCTATTATGTTCCATTAAATCTTATCCACACATTTATGTGCACACATAAATGTGTGAATAAGATTTAATGGAACAGGGTAAAAACAGAATAACTGGACCAGAGGATTTGATGTGACGAACATTATCTTAAGATAAGTCCATTTTAACCAAATAACCCTGTTCTTTTGTCCACCAAAAACTACAGTATTACAATGAGAAAATTGACAGAATTGGTCACAGAAAGATTTTATAATTCAGCAGCTGCCGAAGAGTTTTTTAAGTATGTGGATCTAAAAATCTGTGGATCAGTATCTCCACTTCAGATTCTGGAGACCACAAGAAAACAAAACCAAAGAAATTCTGAAACACAAAATCCAGGTCAAGGACATGGAAACAAAGGGACATGGAAACTATTTTCAGGTCAGGTGAGTCAGTGTCAAGGTCATAGGTGTACTACTTTGAATTTTGGATCACATTGACAAATATTGTTCAGAATAAGCAAACTAATATCTCAAGTATACATCTCACTCATTATCAGCATTGATTAAGTCTTGCACGTGCGACGGTAGTCAAAATTCTGAGAATGAAAATTTTGTTCATTGAGAGAACAGTGAAGGGTTACAGGCATGTACCTCACATAACAAATTGGTGATGCCTAATTACATTTAACATGATTCACAGTTGAAGGTCTCCTTGTCTCGATCTGACATGGAGTATATTCGACTGACCTGATCATAGGAATACGACGGAGGAATGGAATAATACCTCATTTCCTGTCCAGCCATTTCTGATTTCTGATTACTCAATTGCTTTTGTGATGGAGGATAAAAGGTTGTGGTCATTAGTAGGGATTGTAATACTGAACAGCATTCTGATCTGTAACAAGTTTGCTATTCCATTGTGGAGGTAGCTGGCCCTGGAAATAGTTGCTGGAAACTCCAAGGTGTGGATTACTAGAAACCATCTCCACTATAGGCCTATGAAAGATTTATGGAAAGTGTCATAAGTATCACTCTCAAAGGGGAAAATATTGAAAAAGTTAGATGCATGCACTGAAAGCTTAACACACTAGTCAATTTTTTGTTGAGGACTGCAGTATACAAAATGCAAGAATCCTCACACCTTTCTACTCACCTTAGATTCAGTAAAACAATGTGGCTATTACTGTCCAAAAGAACTTTGATAATGACTAAATAGTCATTTGCAAGTAGTGTAATTCTGAAAATCTTTTTGTTTCCAGCAACACAAGCACTTCAAAATAATCCAGAAATGCAAATAACCATGAAAACTATAAAAAGACAAACATGTCTTCTGGAATCTGTGCTGTCAGAAACAATTCAATCAAAAATTAGTTCGTTTGATTGCAATAACTAAAGCAACTTTTTCTCTTGAATAAAGAACAAAGTACCTTTGAAGGCATTCCTACTAGTCACGGGTTTATCTTACGAATAAGTCAACCTTGGAGCCCCAGTATCCAGATCTGCTGATGGATGGGAATGAGAAAGGTGCAACCTATCACTTTTGACATAAAAAATCTGCCCACTTAGAACTGAGGGGAAGATTCATGATCAGTATATTGTAGATAAGGTAATTTGTGGAACACATTGAGGTTCCAATGCTAAAGAAGTATGACAAAACTGCCTCTCTAGGTTCATATGGATCATGTATAGGCACCCTAGCTTGGGAATGGTACTGCTTTTCCATAGCTGTAGACGGCATTGCCTTAGTCATGACTGCTAAAGACAATTTAGATGGCACAACGGCTGGCACTGGTATTGCCTTTGTCACAGCTGCATAAGCCAACTTAGGAGGTGCAATAGCCAACATCGGCATAGTGAATGGACGAAATAATGATAGTCTGTCCCTTACCTGCATCAAAACAATAAAAACTTTTGGATGATGAAAAATGTACAGTTGATAATGAATCATGTCAACAGTTTATGTTGCAATCTAATTGTATTTGAGAGTGCTCACAAATGAAACCTTCTTGCAGATCATTTAGTTCTTCACTACATTTTCCCTTCTGATAGTTATCTTGGATTACTGATTGGAACTTGAACTCCGGCAATGTTAAACAGTCCGCATCAATTTTGAACTTCACCTGAACAACAGAAGGAAACAGTAAAGAGGATAGAAAGTTTCAACTCCCTCGGACAAATTACAGAAGAGAACCAAAGGAACATCAAGAATATTTCAACAGTTTGAAATTAAAGGATCCCTCTTCTTATCTAACAGAGGAGCATAAGCACAACTGGGTTATGTAACTGTAGGCAAGACACAGTATAGATGTGTGCCTCATCACCATTCAACAACCATAACAAATGAGGTAATCAAACTAATGATCAACTTTGAACATTAGCAATAAATAACACATAACAAATGTGAACAGGAAGTAAATTACCCGTGCAGGAAAATTCACATCAAAAGCTCCAGACTCCAAATACATCTTTCCCTCTGAAGTAGCACTGTAAGCACCATACAGAAGCTTCACCTAAAAGTCAAACAAGAAAAGTTTCATCCCTGGTTTGATCTTCTCAACAGCTTCCCTTCTTGCTGAAGGAAGCCCAAAAACCAAATACCTGAAACACTCGGTCTTCGTTCTTCCATTAGACAAAAAAATGAAACCAGCAGGTTGTTTCAGGTCATCACTTTCCATCTCTTCGTTCGTGGGTGACACCTCAAATGGCAGAACATGTCATAGGAGTCATTCCAACAACCAAGTACAGGGTGTAAAACAGAAATTACAATGCATCAGTTTTAGTGAAAGTTAATGCATCAGTTTTAGTGAAAGTTAAGACCTTTTACACTACATTTCTCATCCTTCCAAAGCATTTCCATCAACAAAACAAGAAAATCTGCAAGCTTGCAAATTGAATTGACACATTACAAAATAAACGCATATTTGCAAATAGCATGAAATGCCCACTTTAAATCCTTCAGTTTTAACTTCAATCACCTACTTTAAAGTTTAATTTCCTTTAACATGTTCTTGCTTTTCATAGGTTTATCCACTTACTGTTGCCCTGAACTATAACAGAAACTTCATGTACAACAAATCAGCAACCTAACCTTGAAAGCATTCTCCGAAGAAATTACAGTAGAAAAGGTCGCGATTCAAGAGAAAACTACAAGAAAAAATTTCCACACAAACCAAAAAGAAACTGAAGCGAATCTGTGGAACCGAAAAGCGAGAGGAGAAGAAAATATTAAAATGAATTAAACTGCTGTGGAGGCCGTCGTCGTTTTATTTGTTAATATAGTCGTTTCACTTTCCAAAAGGTTCGTACGTGTGCTTGATGTTACTAGTTATATTTAAAAGTGATGTTAATTATTCATTTTAAATCAATTTTTTAAAGTAAAAAAGAACTTTTAATTTTTTAATTAAACCCTACATTTTGATTAAATATTAAAATTAATATAAACATTTTAAAAGTTTATTCCTTAAAATTAAGTATATCCTATTTTCACATAATTAATTTTTTAAAATC
Source organism: Erythroxylum acuminatum (assembly GCA_026284645.1). Lineage (NCBI taxonomy): Eukaryota > Viridiplantae > Streptophyta > Magnoliopsida > Malpighiales > Erythroxylaceae > Erythroxylum > Erythroxylum acuminatum. The sequence goes on along the minus strand of JANKOD010000007.1, from coordinate 20,141,189 downwards.
AATCAAAAAAAAGTAGATATTACTGTCACAAAACTACACATTTCAAACAATAAGCCCTCTTGTCCATATTATGAATACCGCATCGATACTAATAACGAATTTGGTTCTTGTATGACACTGTACCATATCAAATAATACTTTCAAGTAATATTTTAAATTTATAAAATTGTCCTTGAATTTTTTAAAATTTACAAAATAACCCATTAACATAATAATAAATATTTAAAATAACAACAATTTATTTAATTTTTATTAACATTAATTTTCACGTATAAATAAAAATATAATTAATATGCAAAAATGATCACGTAATCATCATATAAATATAAAATTAATAACAATACCAAATATTTAAAATATTACAATTTCTTCGTATAATAAATAATAATTATTTCAAATAGTAAATCCTAGAAGTTAACCATTTTAAATTTTCCATCTACTTAAGGTCTGTTTTAAATATTTTAAACACGTTTAGATTCAATTTGAACGTTTTGAAACGTTAAGATCTGTTTAATATTCTTTTATAAATGTTGAGGTTTAAAATTTACTTTTACCCTGTTGAAAAATGAAAGCACGACTTGGCATTTAGGGCTGGATATGACAAGGCCTAGCCTGATATCAACCGGCAAAACCCAAGTTAAACGAGTTTTGAGCCTAAATCTTCAGACTCGAGAGGCCTGACCCAAAAGCCTGATCAAGTTTGAGGCTTATTTCATGCTGCAAACAGCAGATGAATCAATTGCATGTTTCAATGGTACCGCACATTCATCCATTATGGCCTTTGCCAATCAACCATATTATAAGCTGTACATAGCTGCTTTGATGCCGAGACCCCTGAATTGCCTTAACAGATTCAGTAGTGTCAACCAAAGCCAGAGTTCAAGAGACAGCACTTGATACCAATCGGTATGCAGCTCTACGCCATTTTCACTCTAAAAGAAATTGGAGAAGTGAGTGGTACAATGAACTGAGGTTCGGTGGCTAGTTAAGTTTTAATGGTTGGTTTGCTTGAGGCTGTTATATCATGGTCTGTAAAACATATCCATTTTTCCCTGCTAAATGAATCCCAAAGTTCTACCTGATCAACTAAAAATGCCCTTCAAAAAGCTGCTCCTCTGCGAAAGAAGTTTCAGAGCTGCTGTCCGAAACGAAATAGGAGATCAGCAAAAGTGAGCAGCATAGGATTTGAGGCTTGACTCGATGATAGAATTGCCGGATCTTGCGCAACCCAACATGAAGGTCAGAGGATATTGAAATCAGTAGTGGGAGTGAGAAATTTCCACACTACTATGAACACTATCGAGTATCGACAGCATCCGCGGCCTATGATGCACTCACTTGCTTAGCCTCAGGCCAACAGCTGATTTTAACAAGAACAAACCGGGAAGTCTTCAATGTTACAGCACATAGAAGCTGACTCATCATAATGAAGAGACAACAACTCAAGCAACAATATCAACTTCATCGCGATCAGGAAGAACTACATCTAACCTCATCATGCTCCAATATTCAGAAGGAACAGGAGCACCGGCCTGCACACAGAGCTCCACCACAGCAGGAGCCTTGCCGGAATACCTTTTCATCATGTTATCAAGTGGACGTCCATTCAGATGTCGAACATGCCAGACGTAATTAGGACCCACAAGATCATCTATAGTTGCTTCTTGCCAAGCATGCTGACCATCACGAGCCTGGTGTTTAGTTGCCTTGCACATTCTAACCTTGTGTCCCTTGGGACCTACCTGAACCTCAGGACAATAGCCACATGTTAACACGTTGTATCTGGTCATCATCATTTTTGCCCCTGATACCATTTCGAACCATGAATGCATTGTCCTAATGCTTAATTGCCTCAAGCGGGTCATTATATCATTTGATTCTTCCAACTCAAGGTTACTTCTTACTTCATCACCTTTGGCATCCAAGTGTACATTTCCTTGAGTATCAATATATTCAGGATGCAAGTTGCTCCTAATCTCATCATTCTCTATCCCCTGCTCAAAGTCTACAATTCTTCCTTCAATCGAATATACAGGTTTTGTCCTTCTTTTGGTTGGGTACTTTTCAAGGTCTAGACCAGCTTGTATACAGAGCTCTAAAATGGCCGGAATTCTTGGGATACTGCGTCTCTCATCATGCACTACTCTTGGTTTTCCCACACGATCATAGAGATGGAAGCATCTGGGGAAGAACACCAAATCCCGCACTCCTCCCTTTCTCCAAACATGCATGGAACTTCGAGAACCACTTCCTGGACCAGTGCAGGATCGAATTTCATGACCCACAGGACCAACATGAACTTCAAAGCAGAACCTGAGTACAGAACCAGATTTAGACCAAGCAAACAGGGAACGAAAACTAGCTTAACTTGCCGAGTGTAAGCTATCGAAATTTAAGGTCTTTAACGCAGAACTCAGCTACAAGGATCCAAAATCGTCCAACTTGGAATGGAATCAAACCAAGATGAAGAGAAATAAGAAACAGGAGGGGAGTCTGATTTAACTTTTAGACAAACAGCTAAGTGAAAGTTGAGTGATGAGGCAATCAGCAGAGAGTTCAAAAATTCAGGGTGATATTGCACTTTCCCCAAAAATACCTTACGGTTCTGGTGATTATATGCAAAAAGACTCAATCTTGTACCTGCAACGATGAACAGGAACGAATTGAACGAGTTTATTGAGGCCAGAGAGGAGCGATTCACGAGCTAGATAAACTCGGTGAGCGACATCCACGAGTTCGGGGACCAACAATCCGTTTTCGGGTGGACGTTCAAGCAACCTACAAGGCTGGGCCTTTCTAGCTTCCTTTTCTTTCTTGGCTCTGCGAATCAGTTCCTTCATAGGAGTCAGGTACGGTTTTCTCTCCGACTTGTCTCGCCTGGGTTTAGGTATGTCTGCGTACGGAGGATCGCCGGAAAACGATAACCTTTGAGTCCATTGGTAATTTTGATGGAAATACTCATATACAATCCTTCTTCGAAGCATCTGGAGGGGGTGTGTGGGAGTAGAAACTGCATCAAATAAGGGAAATCATTTCACCAAAAAGTAAAATTGAGGAGCTCCATAACAAGTGACTAGGACTAGGGCTAGGGTTGGCAGGGAGTTTTATTCAAATTCTACTTTAATTTAATTAATTTAAATTTTAGATTAAACTTAAATTTAGAGGTTCCATTCAGTAATTTATAATTTATTATAAATTTATTTAATAATAAATTTATTTTAAATGACAAAATTGTAAATTAGAATACGACTTTATTTATTATTATTATTATAAGTGATAGACTTATGATTCAAAATTAAATTGTAAAATTACATGCATCACACATTTGGGATTCAATATAAATTCATAATTAAATTAAAAATTTTAATGAATAAATTTAATTTAAAGCAATGTTTTAAAAATTGAACCAGTTAAATTAATTTAACACTAAAAACTTTTAAAAGACCAAGTTTTTAATTTTGTTTTTAATTTTTAAGTTTGATTTAGTTTAATAATTTTTTTAAAAAAAATCAATCAGTTTATTAATTAATTAGTCAATTTTTATAAATCAATTAATTTTCATTTAACAATCTCTTTTTTAATTAAACTTAAAATTTTTTATAAGAATAATCTTTTTCAACCATTTTTCAAACTCTTCAATTTTATTCAATCCAACAGTTTAATACCGATTGAACCAATTAAACCTTATATCTTATCTGATTAACTTCTAATCCAGTTTTGAAAATATTCATTTAAAGTTACTTTTCAAATTGAAGATTTCAAATTAACAAATTTGTTCTAATAAAACTTGCAAATTTTAGGATTTTCTCAGCCTAACTTTAAATCTTCAAACCATTTATTTAATGATTATACAAAACAAACTTAGAACCAATAATTATACAAAAGAAATTACAAATGATTGCATGAGCCTTACCTTTAAGCTTACTTCAAGAATAACGAGTGCTAACAAGCAACGAGCTTTAAGAGGGGGAAAAAAGTAAGAAGAGTGCAAGAAATGAGTGTTATTTCATTCAGCATACGAGCACTTCAAAATTTTCTACAACCAAAGGATAATTACATTTTGTTTAGGCTGATTCTTGACCAATTACAATATCCAAGAGTAGAACAGAAACAGAACCAGAAAAATCACATCAAAAGAAGAAATTAGAAAGTGGATAGAGACAGAGAGTGAGCAACATTGTTCAAGTCATGCATAGCTTTTGGGGAAGAACTTCTGTACATGATTTTGTCTAGTCATGGCGATCCAAAACTTTCAGCCTTCATTAAAGCCATTCTCTACACTCACAGATGTTGCGAGGACTAGGCAGCAAAAACTTCTTTAGGAGTAAAAAACACCTTGGAAGCAACCCACTTGGCTCTCAAAATGTGCTTCTCTATAGCCAAAAAGAGATATGTCAGGACACCCCCTGAGAAAGAGATTCGGGGGTGGGTATGCTTTTCTTGATTTATATAGTTAGTGCCAGGTGCAGATCAGACTGCAGAATCACCAACTGATGACGAGTCCGTCCCATTGGAAGGATCCTCCCCACCAGCCAAACTTGAAAGGTGGCTCTCCTCACCGCTACTTGTTCGAGGTTTTCCTAATCTTGGTCGGATATTGGTACCCATTGGAAAGGGTTCCTGTACAACCAAGATTTTGTTTTTACCAAATTAGTACAGCACATTCATCACATGAGGAACCAGATCCATGTGTAAAGATCTCAGATATTATCACAAGGAAACTGCAAGTATTTTACCGGATCACCAGCATTTGGACCGTCAGTATGAAAGAGTATTGGGCGACAACGCTTGTCCTCGTTCATCAAACTTGAATTCTGGAAATGGGCAATAAGAGCAGCTTTACCCTGAATCCTGGCATAAGCAAGAGACGCCACCTTCTCACTGTTAAACTTCTCCCACTTTTTGCCATTAAATGCCTGCAAACGATGTTTTCTCTTATCATGTCAGCTTTTCATTTCTGAATTGGTGAAGAGTGAGAAAATAGTATTTTCTGTCACAAAAGAATAGAATGGAGTAGTTCAACAGAGTAAACTTCTTCGACACCTTATAAAACGGAATAATCTGTTGAGGATCAATCATGTTGACGAATGCATATCCCACGTTGCATTTGTTCTGTTTAATCAAAATATTCATTAGTGCTATAAGGGACGTGTGTGGGATGGGGTAAATGAATGGTACACCTAAACCCCAACAACCCCTATCCTCCAAAGAAGGAAGTGAGAAAAGCTTGATCCACAAAAAGTTACTTGCCTTGAAGTCAATTGGCAGATAAAGAAAATCATAAGTTCCTCGGCAATGCTCATCAATTGCAGCCAGAAGCATCTTGGAAGTGTATCTAGTAGAAAACAGAACAGATTGGATAAAATTAATAAAAGACCAACGAACAAAATTGAACAAAAATGAAAAAGTAAGTGGACAACAAATATTTCGATGTCTGAATAGTTTGATAACCACAAATTGAAATTCTTATGGCACAGGAAACTGTAATCACCTTCTTAGTGAATAAAATTATAATGTAAAACTGGTCAAAGTCAGTTGAAAGGGCAGTGAGGATTTTACTTACTTATTAGGAATATTCTTTATCATCAACGTTGTTCGGCTATCTTCACCACGTATAATGCGGTCAACGTCAAGCTCAAACTGTTTCTTATCTGAATTGTTTGGATTTGATTCAATTCTGCGGTGGGAGAGATTTCTCACACATTCATTAGAAGAATCAAAAGAGACTGGATTTGTAATCATTGGATTCCGGCCTGGGAAAATGTGGCGTATCTGCTGACTATGCAGCCCATTACTTTTAGTCATGTCCATACCATTTCCACCTATATGAGAGAATATGCTGCGGGATGCAATTTCCATAGGATGTGGTGGAGAGCTACCAGGAAAGCCCACACTTCCAAGAGAACCCAAATGGAAACTAGAAGCTTCAGGAGACTCCCCTGAATAAGCATGCCGCATGTCCCAAAGGGAGGGATTGACAGATGGGGCAGATCCAACATGGTGTTGTGCATGTGCTGCGTTTAACATGATAGGAGGCGCTCTACGGAATCCAGTCATATGTGGAAGTTGGTGAGCATGAACCCCATTAATAAATGACGATGAATTTGGCCAAATCATGTGGTTTGACTGATGCTGTTGGCTGGAGTTACCATTGTTCCACATGTACTGATGCCCAGGAAGAGTGCAACTCCCATTTCCAGGAGATCCAAAAGCTAGGGACAAGTTTCAGTTACATCAAAAAGTCGGTAAAACATGAACAACATAACAATGAGGGCATAAACATGAAAGTCAATATCAAATGCTCTACTTGAATTTTATGTTCAAAGAGAAAAAAGGAAGAAGGGTCACATTAAAAACCCTAAATCCCAGAAAGATATTACTCATGTTTAGTCATAAGTACTGTTTGAAGAATTACTTCAATTCCAGCATACTTTTAATAATTCATGTTGCATTTCCAACCATTCATTAACTGCTATTATGGCTAATTCTTATCTGAATAGGTGGATCAATATATGGCTATGTCAATCAACCTGTGAGCTGATTACAATCTTCCTAGCAATGCAATTTTTACACAAACCCATATACATGCATACGTTATAATGTCACATGAGGCAAAAGTAGATGTGAATGAAAGAAGGAATTTGAATTAGCTGCAGTTGAGGATGAGTAAAGAGTAATTTAAGTCCTTAGGTTTCGATATCAATCAAAAAACAGAATCATCTGGCACAGCAACAAATTTTATAGCAAGTCATCTTTTTACAAGTGATCGAGCTTAAGAAAGTTGCAAAAAATGCACATCGTAAGCTTTTTATTTCCGGCATTGGGCTCACTATATCCTTCTTTCATCTAAAAGTGCGTTAAACAACATAAAATGGAACACAAAGAAAATCATAATAATCTGAATACCTCCTCCATTAATCTCAAACAGGTGCCCATTCGAGCCCACTCCTCCAATGTTCCTATTGTTGATCCCTTCTGTTATTTTTGAACCGACACTACACGCCATGCCTCCCATAGCGCTTGATGAGCCGTATGGAAAAACATTTGCCAAACCATCATGATACTCTGGAAGGGAATGAGGATGGAAATTTGGCATGCGTTGCATACCAAATTTTATTTCATCCAATGAGCGATTAGTTTCACAAAGGTTGAATTGTTTGCCAACAGATGAAAATGATGCAGGAAATGGCAAGTTGTTTGGCACACTAGAACTCTGGTGAGCATCCATAAATGCAGTCACAGGTGACTGGACAGTAGAATGTAAAACTTGAGCAGATACATTTTCCATGCTGCTAGATGCTATTACACCAGGTGAAAACACTGCCAGAAAAGATTTATTATGAGGACAAAAAAAATACGAGTCTTGTGAAACAACTGAAGTCCATGAAAATGAAGGTTCTAGACAAAAAGTATCATACCCATTTGCCTGGATGATAAGTCATCAAAAGGGCTTTGACATAGATTGGGCTCCTCATGCTCTGGCTCAGGCTGTTGAATAAAACTGCAAAAGAACATTGATCAATTATTAACATGGAAGGAGGAGGGGGGCCGCTGGGGGCCTATTTTAGATATGTGCTTAATTTTTTATTTGGGGAACAAATTGATACTGCATTCACAAATAAAAGTCAAGTATAACAAACACAGTAAAAGAAACAAAACTGAGTTTAATATGGTAAAAAGGGGGAGAAAAGCCATGAAGTAATAACCAAACAAAGCACCGGTAAAAATCAATATTCACAAAAAAAGATATTATAAAACAGCGCCACTTCTGTGGCACCATACCATCTTGTTCCAAATGGATGGCTTAATTCAAGCTTGATCTGCTTCCCAGCAATGTCAGTCCGATCCAGTGCAGAAAGGGCTGCTTCTGCAGCTCTAGCATCATAATATTCAACAACTCTCTGATGAATGTGTGGGCCTTCATGGATCTGAAAACCACATAATGTTAAGAGCATAAATTGGATTTTCTTTTACCTTATAAACTTGAAATCAAATGGCCTCCAGGACCCTTACTTGTTTAATTTCTCCATAAGCACCAAAAATGCAGTGGATCTCGTTATCTGAAACAGAAGGATCAAGATTGTAAACCACTAGCATGACCTGGTTCACATCCTTCCCTGCTGGATTCTCCTGATATAGTAGAAATGCAAAATAATCAAAGTGAAAACCAAAGACAACGGGCACAAATTAAGGGCATCAACAAGAGCATTGTTATAAAAATAATAGTTCACATTAAGTACATCAATAAAACCAACAAGAGCACTGCTAAAAACCAAGAACAATATACCTTTTGAAAGGAATTATGTAGGTCAACTTTTGTAGATCTCGATGGAAGTGCTCCCCAAGCACCTCGGGCTGCCCTAATTTCTCCATATCCCTGAGAGAACAAAAAGTAAATGTTAAACAAGGTTGGGAAACAATGTAAGTTCGTTAACTTGCAAATTTAGATCAAATGAATAGTTGAAGAGTATGAATAACATGCACCTCAGCTAAAGCCTTGAGGTCAGAGTCTTCAACTTTATTATTAATATTCCCGCCAAAAATTGATTTGGAAGGATTTTTGCCAACAGTTGAGCCATTAAGACTCCCTTTGCCATTTGCAACCAACCCAACAAAAACAGATTTTCGTTGGCGCTCAATCGAACTTTCATCCCCTTCCAATTCCATGCCTCCAACACTACTAAATAGATCAAAATCTTCCAGATCATCACCGTTGTAAACACAACCATTTTGACCCAACTCGTCAGTGACCCCGGAAAACAGACTGTCTTCTGCAGGAAGAAGATCACCAATAGTCCGTGCTTCAATTTCTTCGAGAGATTCAAAAGGCCCCTCTTCCTTCTGGTGACTTTGAACAGTTTTAGCAGGTTGGTGAGATTGACTATCAGTCCCCAACCCCACTGCACAATTTGTTAGAAGATTTGTCAGTCCTCTGGTTAGAAATAACAGTTCAGTGCTCCCATATTTGAGAGGATAAGAAAAAACTATTTGAGTTGAAAGATGATAATGCAACCCGTTCACTGGCATGCTTAAGACTTTGCCACGAGCAGTTCATGACTTCATTCAAATGTATGTTCTAACATGCCATATAGCTTCATGCAACGGAAACCACAATTCAACTGATCAGTTTTACGTATTCAAGGACTTACACTTTCTACTAAATACATCAGACAATGAACTTGAGAATAGACTGCTCTCCCACTGGGCACCACTATTATCAATCAGACTTCTTCCCAGGTTATACGATGCAGGTTGTGCGGACAAACTTGACCAGGACTTCGGATGATGATCCACAGAATTAATTGCGGTCTTATACATAGTAGCATTCATTTCACCCATCACTAACTTTTCTTTCTGATCTTCAGCCAGAACTGACTGTGACAGTCCTGAGCAATCCACTGACTTTGATCCAGTAGATGAAAATCTGTCCAAGGATGATGAAGCAACCAACTTGCTCCCGGGAGTTGGTATCATTCCATCTGTTCATATCAAAAAATCATTGCTAGAATGAGTTGCATTCAAAGTTTCTAGGTATGACCTGTGAATAACTGCAAAAAAGCATATGAACTCTCAACAAAAAGCTCAAAATTAATACCTTAACATGGCATCAATCTGAAAGATACATGTGAAGGTCTAAAGTTTAGTGTGCAGCAAATATAAATTGGAACATGCTAAAGAGAAATGACACTCATGAATACTAATTCACTATAGAGAAACCATAGCATCCAAAAGAAACTAACTTATCAATCCATAATCATTCAACTCAAGGAGTCTTTCATTGCTAATGTAATCCTAATGCCTAACCGTGAAACTTGCTACAAAGTCTTTCCATTTGATAACTTTACAACCAAATTGCTAGATCCATGAGCGAAAACAAACTTGCACATCAACAGAGAGAAGTAGCACAAAAAAGTTGGAATGCCAATGACACTCGCCTTGGTGACCAGGCAATGAATGATGCTTCCAGAACCCAACTTGTCTCTGCCCAATACAATCAAACTACTTCAGAACAGAAACAAAAGATGATTATACTTGTTTCAACAGGATTAGAAAATACAGAACATGAAACCAAAAATAGGAGGCATAGTGCTGAATAAATAACAGAGAAGAGCCTACCTCAGCAGGAAAAAGAACGTCATCAAAGAAATGGGAGGATGCTGTACCACCCCTATGATCCATTATCTCAAACGACATGGTGCACGCTTATATGAAAGAAACTCTAAAAGTCTACAGTAAAATACATTATATGAAAGCAAAATTGCTGGCTATGTACAGTGCTCATATGTCTTCTCCTGAAAAGTAACCAAAAGGTCAACAGCTTCGCATAAATGGATAAATCAAGAAATGTTTAAAACACTTTAATAAAATTGTCTGAAAGTAGGTGACTGATAAAGGAGGAGAAACGACCTTATGTGCGTCAAATTCAACATAAAAGGTTATAAATGCAACTTAGGAAAATAGGAACAGTTACCCTACTGAAGAAATCCTAAACAATATTAGGCTGCTAAATTGATGACAAAAACTTTTAAGGGAAAATGTAACAGAAAATCATCCCCAACCCCGCTTGGCTTAGATTTTCCACTTCCCGAAATTTCAGAAACCAAGAAGCCAGCAATGGAAGCAAAAATAATAGCTCAAAATAAAACCAGGAGAATAAATTATTCAAATTAACCATTTTTAAGATACAGTTCAACATGCTCAACAACGACGAACCTAAATTTACCTAACTGAGAATCCGATCGCCCTGAACAATTTTTTTAAACTACTTTATGAACTCCGTCCCCAAAAAAGTTCCCACCATGTTACAGAACAACCCAACCCAGAAAATTTTCTACGAAATAAATAAATTTTCAGAACAGAATTGGCCAGAACAAAATTCAGAACAGAAAAGTACCTCTCCAAAGAAGTTCATAGACGTCACCTCCACCTCCAATTCCACTCTCCCCCAGCTCAAATCAGGCAAGATACAGAATTTGCCGAGGGAGAGAGAGATAGAGAAAGAAAGCAAACAATCCCAGGAAAAAAAATCAAGAAACTACCCAAAAGCGAGACCGATCAAGGAAAACTTGAACAGAATTTCAAGGAAAAAAGAACGAACAAGTTAGAGCCAGGGATCTTCGCGTGAGTGCCCAACGCGAACCTCCCTTTCCCTTTGCATTGCAAGCTATTATGTGTTGCCCACCCACACAGGACAGAGACAGCGAGTGAGGATGAAGGAAAAGGAAAAAAAAAAAGTAGAATAATTTTTCCCCTTTTTGTATGCTTCTATCTAATCATATCCCTAATAGTTAAAAACAGGAAAGAACAAAAAACCAGAGAGAGAGAGATACAATTTTAGGATAATTCTCCTTTCATCAATTCCCAACTCTGCAACACCGGCGATTCAGAAAGCCGAGAACATAAGAGGTTCCGACGTGGCCAAAGCGAATTTCCGGCAAGATTTCGCTCGCCGGCAACTCGACTTCGGGTCTACAGAGCAAGGAGGAGAGAGAAGGAGATTGAAGGTTAGAGAGAGAAAGAGGAGAGAGGTGCTGTTAGTTGGCGTTGAAATGAAGACAAACGGAAGAAAATAAAAGAAATAGGATGAGGGAGGGTGGGGTTTGGGTGATCTCGGATGCTGTTGAGATAAAATTTAAGATTCGGATCATAGCCGTTCACTTCAAGGTCGACGGCTGAAGATTCCTTAGAATGGGGAGAGGAGAATAGCTAGACTCGTGTCGGTGAGTAGTTGGCTCGTCCGGCTGAGCTGAGTTTGCCATTATTGCACCGTTTTCTTCTTTTGTTTTTTTTCGTTTTCATTTTTTTATTGTTGAATCATTTAGTAATAATTTATTAATTTATGAAAATATTATAATTTTATTTATGAATTTATTTTAATTTAAATTTTTAAACTAATTTTGTATATAAATTTTGTAATGAAAATCATATTTACAATATTATAATGTTGCAAATATGTGATAAAATGTAATTTTAATTAAAATTATATGCTCAACCATTGCCTTAAATAATATTTTAATTTTGAGATAAAATATATATCACAAGTACATATTATGTAATTTTAAAATATTTTAACATTTCTATTTTTAATATTCTTAATTTTTCTTTAGAGGAATTTCTTCTTTTACCCATAATTTTTTTTGCTTGTTAAAAACAACCCTCACATTTACTATAAGTTTGATATGGCAATTTATATACTTGTCCCTTTTTTAATATAATTATTTAATGAAATAACAAATTCTACACTATTCAACTTTTTGAGTTTTTTTAATTTAATGTTTGAACTTTTAAATTTTTCAATCAAGTAACCAACTTTTTACAACCTTAACAATTAAGTTCAAAACGTTAGATTTTGTTATTGTAACTAATAGATGAATATTTACGTGACATGATCGAGTTGGTAAAGTGAGAGGCCTGAAATCAAAGGGTCATGTGTTTGAATCCTCCTACCTACACTTTCTCGTTCGAACTTGTTGTACAGGATTTGTTTAGTGCAGATTACTCAGTTGACTTGATTTGCAAGCTATTATATCAATTCAAAGGTTTACCTTTACCCGATACGTATCTAAAAGACAACGACTATAAATTCCCCCGTTGACAACATTTTATTACAAGTCTTCCAACTTTCAATAATGCTTCGACAAAGTTGACGTTATTACATAGGCTGTCCTAAAATAAAGTTAAAGATTAAAATTACTATAAAAATAATAGTCTATTAATAGAACAAAACGCCGTAGTTTTAAAGTCCTTTTACTTTTTATTGACCTGAATGCTCTAATAAATAGGCCAAGTAAAAAGTCAATTTTTTAGAGAGTTTGGTATTAGTGGTTATGAAATTTTGAAAAAACACAATTTACCGTACTTACCCTTCCCCGTCCGCCATCCTAACACTTACCCTTCCCCGTACGATATCCTAGCACTTAGCTACCGCTCTTCTTGTGTCGTGTACGGAAACGGAGTTCATCTGTTCATGGGATCAACATGCGATGATCTTTTTCTTTTTTTTGGGTGTAAATAAATAAAAATTAACATGTATGAAAAAAGGGATTATGTAATAATTAAATAATATTATATAACTTTAAACTACTGATGCCAATAGATTTACCAAAAAAGGCCCGGCTAGCCCGACAAAGCCTAATCGAGTCTAAGATAGTCATGCTTTAGTCCAAACCCGATCGGGTCTAAGGTAATTTAACTTAAACTTAAGCTTGACTCGGCTTAATCTATCTCTTTTTTTTGTTGCGCGCCAAATGTCATCTATAAACAGATAAGTTCGTACGTCGTACCTCTAAATTTGATCTTAATATTCATGTAACTAAACTTGTTAGGTTAGGTGTAACGATGATTCACTAAGAAGGGCAAAAATTAATTAAATCCAATCATAAATCATAGCTATTAATGACATGAAAACGATAATTAGCTGGTTTTAAGCCGTGATTAGTAAAGTAATTAGAAGAAGCCAAGCCGTTGAGCCGGCTTGCCCAGGACCACAAGACAAATTTGAATGCCCGGTCGCTGCGTATAAAGGATTAGGAAAGCATTTAGTATCGCCACGTGTCTTCCAATCATTTGTTGGTGCGGCTTTGTCTACTAATAACAACAAAAAAGAATTTCATAAAAAAAAGCAAAGGTACTTTTACCTTTATCCTTCATTTTACAATTTATTTCAAAAATCGTGAATTGGGTTTTAGACTCAGCTCTACCCGACCCAATACCACCTACAGTTAATGATCTCGATCCGAATCGATCAAATTTTACGCAAGATTTAAACTTTTTGTTAATTTTTAAATTTAAGGTTAAATTCGGATTGAAACTACCTAATTTAGTTCGATCAAATTCAAACTTTAAAACCAATCAAATCTAACTCAAACCCAAATCTAAGCATTAAATTTTTAGCTGGACTAACGTAATGTCATTCCACTTTATGAGCATAGGGTAGTAGTTGACTTTTGTCAATATTGTTTTTTTATAGGCTTTTTCTTAGCCCTTTTTGGGCCAAACATATGATAATCATAATAATAATAAAGCTAATGTAAGTTAATTATGGAGTCCAGATGTCTTAATCCTTATCATTTTACTTTAATTATGTTTTCTGCTCTTTTTGTTTGTTGCTTTTTATTGTCATTTACTCCATTACATTATCAAGTATTTAATAACCAAAAACTTTGCACCTTCACTAAAATTCAAATATAAAGATATATTGATATAATGTTATATATTTCATTTTATATCATAATAAACTATTAGATAGAGATGGCAAGAGGGTTCGGGTTCGTCTCAGCCCTAGTTGGGTTGGCCTCGAACAAGGCATTGGGCCCAACCCAGGCGTTGTTTTTGTATTTTCAATTAAAAAAAATTCGGGTCGAGTCGAGTTAGACTCAGATTTGACCCTAACCCCCTTTGGCTTGGTCAGGTTCAAGTTCAAACCTGTTGTCCAGCGCCTAATCAGGTATCGGGTCGAGTCCAGATCTTATTGTCAATTCTAATATTAGATATTCTTCGAAATTATTATTTAATAGTTAATTACACTAAATTATTTTGTAATTTAAATAAAATTAAAATTTTAAGTATTGTTCATCCGGCATTATTTAGATGCTACTCAACCTTTTTTGTTGAATTTTATTATTTTTAATTTATAATTATAAAACAATCTTTAAATGTTAATGTTACTGCCTTTTAAATAAAAAGTACAAAATAAATTAAATATAAAAAATTATGTAATAAATAAAAAATATTACATAAAAAAAGTCAATTTTAACTTTTTGTTCAATACCCACCATAACAATACTGACAAAACTTTATATATTTACAAATTATTAAAAAATGATACATATCATCATCATCTTAATTGGTAGGGTATCCATCATATTTCATATTAATATTCTAAACTTTGATGATAACAATGTAATAAATACAAATGCCTCGAGACTAAGTCCAATTTGGACCTAGAGAGCAACTCGTATTTTTTAAAAACTAATAAAGGAATTAATTAATTTTTCCCTTTAATAAACAACAAACAAAATTTACATTGTTTAAATAAAATCCCATTTTATAAATGGCGCGAATTGCAAAATCTTATAAACAATTGCCATCTATCAAAGTCATGAAAAGTTCCATCTATATCCCACTTGTAAGAGAAAAAAAAAAAGTTTATTGCCACTTGATGTATGGGACGGTCTAGATTGATCTTCATTAGACTTGGTGTAGATGGATTTCACAATTTCACCTTGTAAGGTCTTCAAAATAGGTGTAGTGGTGTGAAAAGAATGCTTGTGAGAGGCATGAACCACTTTTTTGTAATTAGTGATACATTCAATAAGCGTCAATTTTTCAAGCTTCTCTGGTGATAACTGTTTCGGGATCTAGATGATGATAGCCTGATTATGAGCTCTGTCTGCTACTATATACAAAGCATCAGAAGTAGAGTTTGAGAAGTTGAGATTTATGACACGATTCTGTAAACAATAGATCATTTTGTGACGAAGAGTAGTCATAATGGTTGTGGGATCTTGTTCTGCTCCAATTATCTGGATCTGAAATTGGGTACTAAATAAGTTAATTGAATATTCTTTTTATCAATGTTTTAAAAATCATACCGAAAGTTAAAAACCGGTAAGACAAGATGTTTAATGTTTAAAAAGTCTAATTAGCATTTGACTATCTTAAAACCGATTAAAGATTGAATAAAATTAAATAATTTGAAATATGATTAAAAGAAATTGGACTTATTCATTGAACAATTTGAAGTTTAATTAGAAAAAATAATTGTTAAATAAAAATTTATTTATTTATTTTAGTTTATAGAGATTTATCAATTTACGAAAAATGACTGATTAAATAATAAACTGATCAATTTTTAATAAGAATAGTTATTAAAGTAAATTAAACTAAAAATCTAAAAAATTAAACAAAAAATTAGACAGTTAAAAATTCTTACGGTTGAACCATCTGATTAAGTATTTTACCAAATTAGTGTTGATTGTAAACTGGAATTTATTTTTCTTGTTTTGGATAAACATAAGCGTTAGGTGAATAAGGATGACACGTGGACATTTCATTATTGGACGAAATCTAGATTTAAGACGTAGCTGTACCTGTCCCACACTTTAAGCGTACCAACCTAATAATGCACTTAGACGGTAGGGTACGACCAACACATAACATGGTTAAACCTAATTTTGGAGAAAGTTGGATAATTATCAACCCAAAAAGTCCTTTTAATCCAATATAATTTTTACCAAAATTAAAAATAGTTTTATATCTTTGGAATTAGATGATTATCATTTTAGAAAGTATTTAAAAGTTAGCAATTATAATACAACCTCAATTTTTAAATTTTAGATAAATAAATTATTACTGCAATATAATGAAATGATTTATGTAATAATAAATTAATAAGATTTTATTAATTTATAATGCATAAAAAACAAAAATAAAACGTCAGACTAATGAAATTTAATCATCATCATTATTATCACGTTCAGTCTGAAGTCCCACAATAAAACAAGGTCTGATTATACACAGCCTTACTCCTGCATAGTAGAGAGGTTGTTTCTTGTAAATCCAAATGCAGATGTGACAATAAAAATATGATGCAGGTTAAAAAGTAAATAAATAAAATTGACACGCTAAATAATTATGTAAATAAAATTATAATAAATACATAAATAAAATTTTTATATATTTGTGTGCCAGATTTTAATAATTTATTAAAAAATTTAATAATTATAATACCACCTCATTTTAAAATTTTCAATAAATAAAAATTATTAGAATATCACGAAATAATATATAAAATAACTAAATAATTATTATTTATAAAATTAAAATAAAATAGCAAAATAAATCTAACCAAATGAGAAATGCTCTTCTTATCATGGCCTGTTTTTTTAAAATTGTAGATTACTTATTTTCTAAAGCTTTTAATATGACCTTTTGAATTTATAAAGATAGTACGATGATAAAACTTATCCAATGTCTAGTCAATTTCTTTACGTTTCATTGTGAGCATCACATCAAATGATATGACTTTGATCATATCAATGTTGAGCCGCTTTTAGAAAAAATTGAATTAATTAAATAAATAATAATTTTTTAATTTTGTGGGATAAAATATCACGTGGTGATGATGGCCCACGGGCCGTTAGATGTACAGCCTGTGCTGCGTAGCGCGAAAGCGACAGCGGAACGGGTCAGGGAGAGACGAGAGAGCGCATGATTGATGGTGCGGACGCGGCGGTTCATGGACACACCCGCGGAGAATCGAAATTACAGTGCCACGTGTTAGCACCTCTGGGTCTGGGGAGTGTGAAGCACGGGCTTCCGTTGTTCGGTCTTGTGGTTGTGGGCATAAAAATTTACACTTTTATTTTTAAAATTTTAATTTTAAATTTAATTTTTCATTCTAATAAAAATAAAAAACTTATTTGATGATTAATATTAATATAATTACATATTTAGTGCTAATAATAATTATATATAAGATAAATTCTTTATAATTAATTAAATTTATTTTAATCTCTTATATATTATTCATTAATAAATTATTAATAAGCATTATTTTATTATATTAATATAAATAATTTAGAAATTAAAATTTATTTATAAATTAATATCTATTTTGAATATATTATAAATTTAATTTATATTATAAAATTAAATTAATAATTATGTTAAATTTAAATATTCATATTTTATGTTAATATTTAATTTTAATTAATTAAATATATAATATTAAATTAAGTAATTCAGAATTCATATTAATAATTAATATATTAAATAATTAAATATTATTTATTTATTTGTTGGACCCCAAATTTTTCTTGGAAGCTGTAACTATTAAATGAGAAATTGTTAATGATTAGTTATAAGTAAAGAAAAAGGAGAATTCTTGAATTTGAAATGATATACAAGATTTAGATAGCGAATGAGTGGGTATATGTGTGTATGTTCCGTTATTAATGTTTATGATCAATCGTGGACTCTAATTTATTTATAGATGATATTGAGTTTAAATGGAAGTTCAGAGGAAAAATAGTGATTGAGCATGAAAGTTGAAAATGCATAAAAGTAATAGAGCATGAATAAGTTGACTATAAAT
>JANKOD010000007.1:20097113-20115999 GCA_026284645.1 Erythroxylum acuminatum | reverse complement strand
TTCTCAATTACTAGGGGAATGGAGGATTGCCAAGAACTGGGTAATGAAAATGTTACCCCTTCAATGATAGTTTGATGTCAAATACAAGTTTTCATTCCATTCCTATACATTTTTTTCTATTACCCCCAAACAAGCATACCCAATCGAAGGAAGGACCATTGATGACCATAATCGTCTCTGAGATTTAATTTAAAAATGGGCAGGAACTCAATGAATTAGGGCATTCTTATGGCTAATGACCAAAGGAAAATTGTTGATCAATCAACGACGAGTGATAAGTCATATCACCGTGACTAGCAGTTGTCACCACCGTAGCTAAGAAGAATCCCCTCTCCATGTCTTGAGGGACTATCTGAGAGTAAGAGCCTTCTGGGAAAATTTTTCCCCCGAGCTAGTTGCTACGAATTTCTTTCCACAAGATGAGAGGCTGTGGGTACAATTCAACCTTACGAAGCACTATCACGTGAGGCATTTTGATTGGGCCTCTATCTTTGGAATAGCCTGCTGGTTACTATAGTACTAGAAAAACAAAAGTGTCTTTGAATCAGACTTCACTTGGCCGGTAGAAGGTGACAGAGCAGTGATGGAATATGTAGAATGGATTGAAAGGACACGGGCAGCAGAAAGTTGTGTGTTTCCCACACAGGGCTTACCTATGGGTAGTCTCGTTGGGTGGACAAAACTACCAGCAGACTGGGTTAAGTTAAACACAGATGGTACAGTAAAACAAGGGGCTACCATTTCTATTACTGGGGGGATAATTCGCAACCGACACGGTCAGTGGTGCGGTAGGTTTCTTCAACATATTGAAAGAGGCTTGTCGATAATTGTAGAACTCTGGGGTGTTCACTTGAGTCTCAATCTTGCTTGGACTCTGGTGTATATACAAGTCATCGTAGAAGTAGATTCCCTAGAAGTTATAAACATCTTATCCTCATCCAATCCAGTTTTATCTGATGAGAATTTTTTGGTGACATGTATCCGTGGATCACTCCAACGAAATTAGAATGTGCAATTTCAGCACGTGCATCGAGAAAAAAATCGGTGTGCAAACAATTTGGTCTCTATTCGTCAATCCAAGATTGCATTTTTTTCAGGATTGCATTTTTTCAGGTGTGGGGGGTAGCCGGGGTGGCTGATTCCACCTTTTTGCTCCAAGATTGCATTTTTTTCAGGAGTCTCCGATGACAGAAATGGAGCTCGTGCACCAAGCCAATCCACGCGTTAGTTAGCTTGTTTTTTGACTTTTGGCTTTTTCCTTTGTATAAAAAAAAACTGCGACCAATTGAGATCCTTGCGTCGGAGGAGCTACAGTATCTTTTCTGCGGTTCTTCTAACTGTTTTTCAAAATTTTCTTTTAATAACGGTAAAGTTATTTTAACATGATATATTAATAGGTTAGTTCTAAAAAATAATCTTAAATTTTACTAAATTTTATAATATTAGATTATTGGTTCAAAATTTAAAAAATGTATTAAAATGCTCCATTCTCAATTTGAAGCAAAAATAACCCGATGTTAAACTTTTTATTAAACTCATTATATCAAATTTATATATTTGTGACGTGATTATTACATAAAATAATTATGCACGCATTGAATTTATTATTTAAACAATAAGTTAAATTATCCTTAAATATTAACATATTTTAATTTATTAAATAATAAATTTTGTACATGATATTAGAGTTATATGATAAATAAATAAAACTAACATGACTCGTCAAGTTAAATTTAATTTAATTTAACGAAAAATTTAAAATTGAACTATTTTTGTTACAAATTGAAAGTTAAAATATTTTAGTGTAATTTTTTAAATCTCATATTAGTATTACAAAGTTGAGTAGTTTAGGATTATTTTTATAATTAATCCTTTAATTAATATAATTTTTAAATAAATTATTTTTAATAAAATTAAACATAACTAATTAATTATAATTAATATTCAAAAATAACAAATATTATTTTGTAATTTATTACTTTTAAATAATTAAAATAATAAAATTTCAAATTTTATATTCATAAAGATCATTTTTTAAAAGGGTAATTATTTTTTAATTTAATTTATATTTACATTTTGATACCATACATTATGAAAATTAAAACTGAAAATTTTAAGATATTAAATAATAATGATTTTTATTCCTTTGTCATTACACTATAGATTCTTTTATTGGATTGGAATGTCTTATTAAACAATTCCTTTTGGTGTCGTCATAAATGGTATTCAATTTTAAATTTAAAAGAATGAATAAAAATTGGATGTTTTTTTAGGGATAAGATGCTGATTTTTTTTTAATACAACGACCTCATTTTTTACGTTATGGTTTGCCTATGATCTGATCGAGCTAAACAATTTTAATCCGTGAAATAATTAACTTGGGCTAAAATCAGGCCAGATCAAAATTGACATTCTTAATTATTTAACTGAAAATCATACGTGTAAGTCTTTTATTTCAGTATCTTATGAAATTTTGAGATCCTTGTAACTATCCTCTCTCTTTTACCTATTGCATATTGTAGTTAAACTAAGTGCTAATTACATATTACTCATATTAGTATTATTATTATGGTTATTATTATTAGTATTGTTATTAGAATATTTAGAATATCTAATATTCTCTGTCGTGGTGTTAGTATCATTATATCTATGATTATTAGTGTTACTATAATTTTTATTTTTAATAATATATTATTTTATTTTATCTCTCTTATTTTTAAATATTATATATTATTTCTATTTATTTATCTATTTTCCCTAGTATTTTTATTTTTATTTATTAATTTTCTAATTTTATAGTTATTTATTTATTTAGATTTTATTTGTATTATTTTTTATTTTCATTTTCATTTTCATTCACATATGCGGCGTCATTTGAAAATAATATCTCTACTAATTAAGAGTAAGGCTACATACTAAAAGACTTCTCCAAATTCTATGTTCCAGCAAAATTTATATTAAGTGTTGTTGTTGTAAATTTTATTAATCGGGTGTTTCAAATGTGACATTGTTGAAGTTTTTTTTTGATGTAATTGTTGAAGTTATTTTATATCCTTAAATCACACGAAATTCACAACAAAATATAATCAATTAAGATTTTTTGATATATATTACTTATTCACACTGAGAATAATAATTCAAGTTTGATATAGATTAAATTTAATTGACTGAATTTTAGATCAAATTTGACTCTAAGAAATTAATTCCAATTTTGACTCGAACAATTGGATGTTACTCTAATTTGAAGTTTGAATAGACTCGAATCTAAATACAAACTGTTCTGCTCAATTTTAATTAAAATTTATTTGAATTCGAATTAGTGTTTTAAAAATTAGACCGAAAGTTAAATCGATAAGACAAGAAATTTAACGTTTAAAAAGTTCAACTGGTATTAAGCATTATAAAACCGATTAAAGATCAAATAAAATTAAAGAATTTAAAATATGATTAAAAGAATTATTAAATAAAAAGTAATTGATTTAAGTTTATAAAAACTTCTTAATTTATCTTTTAAAAAAACTTCTTAATTTATTAATTTTTAATATTATTAAAATAAATAAAAATTTAAAAATTAAACTAAGATATTGATCTATTCAAAATTTTATTGAATTTTTTTAATTATCTTACCCATTTCTATATCTATTTAAACCATATATACTTGGAAAGAGAAGAAAACAAGTCTTAGATTGATAAGCACTCATGCATGGAAGTGATGAACCAGAACAAGGCCCCAAAACTGCTACCTAAATTCTGCCATTAAAATACCTTCCCCAAGATATTATCCACACATTCCAACAGATACTGCTGGCCTACAAAACAAAACTCCATTCCATTTCCTCTTCAACAATCCAGAGAACAAGACAAGACAAAGACAGGACAAGTTGTCTGTCTCTTTTCTTGTCTTCCTCCACAACACCAACACTTCAATTATTATACTCGGTCAATGTTCAAGTTCTTCCCCCACAACCCAAGTGATATCTACTCTGCAAAGCTAAACCTCAGCTCACATGGCAATCCAGAAATGGTTTCCACTATTTCTGTTATTGGTTCACATTCTGGGCGTTCAAGCGAAGTACATAGCTTACAACACAAGTTCAAGAATAGTTCCAGGGAAGCTCAACGTTCACTTGGTGCCTCACACGCATGATGACGTAGGTTGGTTGAAGACAATTGATCAGTACTACGTTGGTTCCAACAATTCCATTCAGGTCCTCCCCTCCATTAACGTAGTTTTACTACATATATAGTGGTTGATTTGAGAAAAAAGTTGCTAACTTTGCTGCGATTTGTTGGTCGGTGGTGTGTTCTACAGGCAGCATGTGTCAAGAATATACTGGACTCTTTAATTCCAGCGTTGTTGGCAGATAGGAATCGCAAGTTTGTATATGTTGAACAGGTTTTTATAGTTTTGAATGACCTGAACATTTCATTCTTTGAAGATAGTTTTTTTCATTCTTTGAAGCTAGTTTCGATTTTTGTTAACTTAGGGATTTAATTTCCTGAAAAAATCATGAAAAAAAGGTTCTGTTATCTATGTTACAGGCATTTTTCCAACGTTGGTGGAGAGAACAGAACCAGAAAGTTCAGAATAAAGTCAGGAAGCTTGTCAGATCCGGTCAACTTGAGCTAATGTAACATAAAATCCACCCATACATACACTTTTTGTTGTTTACATTCATTAACATAGAAGATGCGGATTGGTTATGTAAAATGAGATCATATTATCACTTTTCCTATGTATAGAATTGGATGCATTGTGTTCTGGGAAGCAGTTTTTTAGAACTTGTGATGTAAATTGTTGTTCTGGATCTTCCGATTGCAGAAATGGAGGCATGTGCATGCACGATGAGGCCACAGCACATTACATAGACATGATTGATCAGACAACTCTGGGGCATAGATTCATCAAACAACAGTTCAATGTGACTCCTAGAATTGGTTGGCAAGTCGATCCCTTCGGTC
Organism: Erythroxylum acuminatum; assembly: GCA_026284645.1. Classification (NCBI taxonomy): domain Eukaryota; kingdom Viridiplantae; phylum Streptophyta; class Magnoliopsida; order Malpighiales; family Erythroxylaceae; genus Erythroxylum; species Erythroxylum acuminatum. The sequence goes on along the minus strand of JANKOD010000007.1, from coordinate 20,111,037 downwards.
ATTCTGCAGTTCAGGCTTACTTGTTGGGTGCACAGGTTTCTAATTCAGATGAATATTTCTTTTTTGATCATCTGATTGATCACTCGTCGACAAGTTTGATCTTTTGGGATTTGCTTCTATGAGTAGTTAGACACAAGGGCTGCTATGCAGCTTCATATCCAGCAAATTTATTGAACACAATCTCTGGTTTCAGGTTGGATTTGACTCTCTTTTTTTCGGACGAATCGACTACCAAGACAGGATTAAACGGAAAAATGAGAAGAGTCTTGAGGTTGTCTGGAGGGGCTCTAAAACTTTTGGTTCATCAGCACAGGTTAGTATCAAACGTTCCTGCTCATTACTTTTTGATTATTCATATTAATTGTCTTATTGAGTTGCATTTGTGTAGATATTTGCTGATGCATTCCCTGAGGGTTATGGAGCTCCAGGTGACTTCTACTATGAAGTGAATACTGAGCATTTTGATTCCCCCATTGTCCAGGTAAACCACAAGTCAGACTCTTTTAGTAACTAATTCTTGGCAATTCACTTTTAAGTTTATATTTCTTCAATATGGTGATTCTTGTTGCTCTTCTTACGTCGAAGGATGATACCGATTTGTTCGACTACAATGTCCCCGAGCGAGTGAATGAATTTATATCTGCTGCAATGACTCAAGTAAGATCATGATTCTGTTTCTTCCCTTTGATTCTTGAGCTCTCTAGTTTGCTCTGAAGACTTCTATTCAGATTCAATAGCATATCACCTTCCATTCCTAGACTTACTGACTTGAAGATTGAGGACCATGTATCTTATTGATAATCTTTTGGCTGTTACAAGTATAGGAGTGGAAGCTGTTGTAAGAACTACTTGATTCTATCACCTTGCCTACAGAATTACTTGTTTAATCTTTGTTGCTACTCCAGTATCGTGCTTATCTTAATAGTAAGTCTTACCGTTTCCAGGCTAACGTAACTCGAACGGATCACATCATGTTTACGATGGGGACGGATTTCCAGTATCATTATGCCGAGACATGGTTCACGCAAATGGACAAACTTATCAACTATGTAAATCAGGTTAGTCCTAACTGAGACAGCTCATGATATCTAAAGAGGCAATGAATAGTTAGCTAGCTTTCCATGTTCTTTATGAGGTGCCCGCCCAGCCCTTGTCTAGGGCCGGCCCTGATTCTGATAAAAGTCCTTTATGATGCTTTCTGAAGTCATCTCATCATATTAAGTTCCTAACTCATGATGCTAATGGAAGTTCTGGATTGAAATACTTGCAGGATGGGCGTGTCAATGCCCTGTACTCAACCCCTTCAATATATACCGATGCTAAGCATTCGACAAAGGAATCCTGGCCTCTCAAGACCGACGACTACTTCCCGTTAGTTCATTCACGTACCGATTGAATTTTGCTTGCATTTAGTCTCTCCCTGCAGTTTTAACATGGCCAATATGGTTCAAATGTATCAGCTATGCGGACAAAGAAAATGCTTACTGGACAGGATACTTTACAAGCAGACCAGCCCTCAAAAGCTATGTTAGAAAACTGAGTGGCTACTATTTGGTAAGACCAGATTGGTTATCTTGGGGAATTCTTGAACAAATTATGCTCACTGAACAGCAATGACCATACAGGCAGCGAGACAACTAGAATTTTTTAAAGGGTTTAGTAAAGCAGGACCTAACACGGAATCTTTGGCCGACGCTTTAGCAACTGTTCAACATCATGATGCAGTTTCTGGCACAGAGAAGCAGCATGTTGCTAATGATTATGCAGCACGGTTGTCAAAAGGTCATACAGAGGTTTGTTTTTGCTATTCCAGAAGCTTTTATTGCTAAATTTTAGTCGAGTCTAATAATGTTTCTTTCAGGCTGAGAAAGTGGTTGGAGCATCTCTTTCTTGCATAGTAGATTCGTCTGTGAAAACTGGTTGCATCAATCAAGTGAATAAGTTTCAGCAGGTAAAAGAGCTATTCTGCTTAAATTCTGTCTTGTTTCACTTTGTATCAACCTCTTACTTCTAAGGATTTGGTAGACACTGATCCCTTAATTAGACTGTACTTCCGGCGGCTGATTTTGTTGGAATTTACAGTTTTTCACAAATTTAGATATAGAAGTACAATCGTCGTTCATTCCAGCCTTGCAATTATGAGAACTTCCATGCCTCGTTTATCAACCATCATGAACATAGTTGATACATCCTCGAGCTATATTGGTAGTGAAAGTTTTCCAATCGGACTTTATGCTATATTTACTTGTGGCTTTCTCTTTTGTTTCAACTGTTTCAGTGCCCTCTTCTGAATATAAGTTACTGTCCTGCATCAGAGGTTCGTCTGTCAAATGGGAAAAGCCTGGTGAGGACTAAGGAGAAAGAATGAAATTTCACAATCTTGAGTAGAATTGTCATTTCACTGCACTAAAACACATATCGTTATGATATCTTCTGTAGGTGGTCGTTGTTTACAATTCCTTGGGATGGAAAAAGGAGGATGTTATAAGATTTCCTGTGAGTTCGAAAAGTCCGATCACTTCCTGAATAACTCAGTTTCCATGGAGAGAAACCACGTTCAACTAGATTGTATATAATGTGTATATAGTCCTCATGAATTGCCTATTGTTTCAGAAACTATACAGAAACTAACAAATTCTGGAGAAAGATAGACAGCTTCACATGTATAGTGTTTATGTTCTATATGCAATCTTCTGACCTGGCCTAACTTGGTGTAGGTTATAAATGAGAACGTCATGGTTAAAGATTCAAGAGGAAACAGAATTGAATCTCAGCTTTTACCTTTATTGGATGCCTCCATAGGCATAAGAAACTATTATTCTAAAGCATATTTGGGCATCTCTCCCAGTGTCACTCCCAAATACTGGCTTGCATTCTCTGCATCTGTACCTCCTCTGGGTTTCAACACCTATATTATTTCGTCCGCTACATCAATTGATAAGCAAGGTGGTATGCATGGTAATTTTTGGACCTGAAGTAGCTATTACATGGAAGAAAGGTTTTTATAGATTTTAACGTGAGAGATCCGGTTGCCCCTTTTCTCTTTATGCCTACAGCTGCAACTTCTGACATGCAAAACCTCAGAACAGAATCACCAAAAACAGATGGAGTCCAAATAGGGCCAGGAAATCTGAAATTAATTTATTCCAGGAAAGAAGGAAATCTTAACACGTACATAAATAGCAGAAGATCGGTATGTTACCTTCTAATTTATCCTTCTTTTTAGGTACATTTCTAAAAAGACATTGCACCTGAGTATTTTGAATCTGTACTTCAAGGTAAAAGCTTCTCTGGAGCAAGTATATGGCTATTATGCAGGATATGGGGCAACCAAGAACGATACACAGGTATTACAACCTTCTCATTCGATTACCACCTTTTTGCTGTATCATTGTCCCATCAGGCATGGACAAATTTGTTTAATACTATGGAATTCAACTTTCTGAAGGCCTCTGGAGCATACATCTTCCGTCCGAATGGGAGCTATCCTATCGAATTTGACGGAAAGGTAGAAAAGATCCCCTGGAGTGCTTAACTCATGAAGAGTTTGTTTTTACTTTCAATGAAATGTTGAGCTATATTTCAGGTTGATGTAACTATTTTGCGGGGGCCATTGCTCCATGAAGCACATCAGCGAATAAATTCATGGATTTATCAGGTATTTTGTCTCATTCCGCAATTGATTATGAAAATCAAGTTGTAAGTTTCAACTTTCCAAGTCCAGGAATAGAAATATTAGTATAGTTAGATACATTATGTAAGGTATCAGGAAGGTTGTGTGCTTATCATCAGCTTGAAGTGGCAACTGATGAGCTGAGGGAAGGTGCTAATTCAACCACAGTAAGGCAAAGGACATCCTTTAACTTACAGTCTACAAGAGAAACTATTTTCAATGAGAAAAGTGTATCTTACAGTTCAAAATTATAAGTATCAAAGATATAGCTATTGCTTTCTGTGACTGATCCATAGTTGCATAAACAGGTAACCAGGTTATACAAAGGAAAAGAACATGTTGAGTTTGAGTTCACTGTAAGTCTAACAAAATTTTGTTAATGTAAATCCATGCTTTCACCTTTAGTGTTTCTCTGAAGAGAGTAAACGGTGCCATAGGAACAATTCTCACCAATTTTGTCAACATCAGGTTGGACCGATCCCGATTGATGATGGTATTGGCAAAGAGATCATAACTAAAATCATAACAACTACAAAAAACAACAAAAGATTCTATACTGATTCAAATGGCCGTGATTTCATTGAAAGGGTATGTTCCTTATTTGGTGAGGTAACTTTTCAAAAAAGGCCATTGTCACATTGCTATTTTGTGTTAATGAAATTTTCTTTTGCAGGTTCGAGAATACAGAAAAGACTGGGATCTGCAAGTAAATCAGCCTGTAGCAGGAAATTATTATCCGGTACAAATGCTTTATGATTGGATTACACTTACACAGTCAGTTACTTGAAGATTGTTTGTCCTTCTGTTAGAAAGTTGTCACGTAGTAACCTCCATGACAGACACCTTATTGGACCATTGTTACTGATTAAGTGCTTTTCTGCTTGGAAAATGAGTGAATATGCTGTTGCATAAAGTCCTGGATATGTAACTTCTCAAGATATCATCTTACTGTGTTATGTGGAAATTGTCGATAATACATAGATATTGCTAGCCTAATGGAACCGCTAAATTTGGCTACTGAATTACAAACCGAGAGGAAATTGAGATGCAGCTAATGAAGAAAAATGATAAGGGCTTTAGACAGTAGTTTAGCAGTACTTTGACCTTCTTCACACCACTGAAGTTTTGCTTGCCCATACTTGCTTAGTTGATTATTTTTTCAGCCATCCTTATGTTTGTTTTCATCACCTCAGATTAATCTTGGAATGTACATGAAGGATAACACCTCAGAGGTATCCATTCTGGTTGATCGAGCTGTGGGAGGGTCAAGTATTGTTGATGGGCAATTAGAAATCATGGTCCACAGGTTCTTCCTAAAATCTTTTTCTGCAAGTAGATAAGCTAACACTATTGTCGAACTTCTGGAATAAATGATTTTGTCTTTCCTATAGGAGGTTGCTCAAGGATGATGATAGAGGTGTATCAGAGGCACTGAATGAAACAGTTTGTGTTAATAACAAATGTACAGGATTAACAGTAAGCACATTTCACTTCTGCAGTATAGACTTCTCTTTAAACATTCTGCTTAAATCGATTTTACTTGCATTTACAGATTGTGGGAAAGTATTACCTCAGAATTGATCCTGTCGGAGAGGGAGCTAAGTGGCGTCGATCATATGGTCAAGAGATATATTCTCCATTCCTCTTAGCCTTTGCAGAGCAGGTGAAACTCAGGGCTCTGATGCATTTAGGTTGTTAAATTATGTTCACCTATTCTCATGTTATTATAAACATTTTGCAGGATGGATATCATTGGACAAAGTCCAGTGGTACAAAATTTTCTGGGATGGATTCTTCTTATGTTTTACCTGACAACGTGGCAATTATAACTCTTCAGGTGTGTAACTTTCTTTGGTATTGAAGACTGTCTTAGGCATAAACATAAAATCAGTAAAAGTTAACTCCAGAGGCCTGTGTTTTTCAAGCAGATTGTTCAGTCCCAGTCTCTCAATTCAAAGCCAGAAGTCATTGATTTTTGCCAAATAAGCTACCTTGCCATTAATCTTTTTATAGTTCAGTACCTTACTCATTCTTAAACTGCAGGAATTGGAGGACAGAAAGGTGCTACTTCGGTTGGCACACTTGTATGAGGTATGTACCGATCAGTTTCTGCTTCTTAAATTTCATATTCAGAGACCCCCCACTTTTGTTCCCATTTCAATTTCCAACTATTTCTTTGCTTTAAATACAAGATTGGAGAGGACAAAGATCTCTCGAATATGGCAAGAATTGAGCTGAAAAGGGTCTTTCCTTTTAAGAAGGTAAGAGAAAATGGCTGCTCAAAGATGACATTTTTAAGGCTTATTAGCACCAGAAGTACATGATTATAAGTAAAGTTTCAATCTTGATTGAATTATTAGGTAAACAAGATCACAGAAACAAATTTATCTGCAAACCAAGAAAGAGCAGAAATGGAGAAGAAGAGACTGGTTTGGAAAGTAGAAGGAGATTCTGGGGAAGAGCCAGAGGTGGTGAGAGGAGGTCCTGTAGATCCAGAAACACTAATCGTTGAGCTTTCTCTAATGGAAATCCGTACCTTCCTCATAGAATTTGCTTATAAATAAGGTCCATGCAAGGCAATGCAGATTAGACATGGATTTGCCTCCACGTTGAGTACCCCATTTCTTGTTTTGTTACAGTGAAAAGACTAAGGTGGTCTCAATCCAATAAGTTCATCTGATTAAATTAACATCTTGAACAGGTTATGAAATCGTCCAAGGAATTAAAACTTGGACTGGAATTGTTGGCTGGAGTATAATAAAGAATCATATAATTCATCCATCCAAGAACATCAATTCAGAAGGAAAACGATATAGACATACAAATGTTCCATAATCTCGTTATCAAACAAGAGCAAAACAAAAACCAGTTCTCTATCTTCTCGTCTTCTTGCATACACTTCAATGTTTAAACCTGGGCCAATGCGCAAGTTTGACCTCCCAAAACTTAGCTACTCTCCAAGCTATAACATGGAAATCCATACATGGTGGCCTGTATTGTTGTTTCTGGTAATGACGATGCAGATTCTGTGTCTTGAATCCAAGTACATCACTTACAACACGACTCCCAGAATGGTTCCAGGGAAGATCGACAGTTCACTTGGTGCCTCGTGTTGGTTGATCGAAGACTATTGATCGGTACTACGTTGATTCCAACAAATCCATTCAGGCTCTCTCTTTTGTTCAGTCTCTTAATTTAGAACCTCCATTAATGAAACTTTGCAATCTTCAGAGTGACTGATAAATTTTGAATGTGTTCTACAGGGAACCTATGTCCAAAATATACCGGATTCTCTGGTTCCTGCCTTGTTGGCTGATAAAAACCGCAAGTTTGTATATGTTGAGCAGGTTTTTTCATCAGTTTTTTATTGTATCCAGTGTTTCTCAAAGATTTCACTGATAAGTCAAACTATGAAAATATTTCTTTTATGTACTTTACAGGAATTTTCCCAGCGCTAGTGGAGAGAACAGAACAGGAGAGTTCAAAACAAAGTCAGGAAGCTTGTCAGATCCGATCAACTTTGAGCTAATGTAGCATAAAACCCACCTACACTTACTTTTCTCCTTGTTCATAGTCGATATTGTATAGTTTAGATTCTTCAGACATGGAGATATCAGTTATGTGCACGCATGATGAGGCAACAACACATTATATAGACATGACTTATCAAACAACTATGGGACATAGGTTCATCAAGCAAGAGTTTAACATGACTCCTAGAATTGGTTGGCAAATTGATAATTTTGGACATTCTGCGATTCAGGCTCATCTGTTAGGTGCAGAGGTGTATAAACCCAATTATGATTTCTCACATACCTGTTCAATGATCTAGTTGTATCACTCATCAGCACACATACGATCCTTGGAGTTTCTTACCCGGCCTGCCTTACTAGTTTAGTTTCTTCAACACATAGCTTCTGGACTTAGGTTGGATTTGACTCTCTCTTCTTTGGACGAATTGATTAAGACTGGATTAAACCAGCAGTTTCTTTGAGGTTGTCTGAAAAGGCTCCAAAACTTTTAGATCATTAGTAAAGGCAAGTGTCTTTATCCATTTCCTGATTGCTTATAAGTCTGATTATTCAACAGTAATTTCAATTCAGGTTTAATAAAATTAGACATGAAAATAGTTGATTAAATTTATAAAGACTTTCACCTCTTTTCTCTTTTCTGATATAAGATTGTGATACCCGACTTTTTATGTGAGATTTCAAAGTCTTCTCCTTAAACTCTTGATGTCCTTACCAAGTCTGATCCACAATCCATAATTAAAGTTGTTCGATCAATTTAAATATAAAGTAAGATGGAATAATTATGAAATCTTACATGAAAAATGAATACTACAATTCAGAGAGGCGAGGTAAAAACCTTTACATATTTACAAAAGAGATTACTAATTAAAGATGATGGAAGAGGTGTATAAGAGGCATTGAATGAAACAGTATGTGTTCACAAAACTCATTCATTTCAGCATCCTGAACTGCTGTTCACATATGTTTTACTTGCATTTATAGATTGTGGGAAAGTATTACCTTTGGATAGATCCCATTGGAGAGGAAGCAAAGTGGCGTAGATCATACGACCAAGAGATATATTCTCCATTTCTCTTAGCTTTTGCAGAGCAGGTGAAACTGAGGGCACTGATGCATTTCTGAGCCAGTGCAGTTAACGAATGCTTTCATGTAATCTCATGTTATTATCAACACTTGCCAGGACGGAGATCATTGGACAAAGTCTCATCTAACAAACTTTTCTGGGGTGGATCCTTACTTAAGTTTTACTAGAAAAAGTGGCAATCGTAACTCTTCAGGTGTGTAACTTTCTCTGCAATTGTAGACAACATTGTAGAAAACCAAAAAATGTCCCCCAGTGATTCGTCTATAAAACAATTCTGCGAAATAACAATTCTAACAGTCCAGATTTCTTTCTGGGAAAAGAATGTTTGGAATGCAAGTGTTTAGAAAATGCTTTTGACGGAAAGTTCACTGATCCTTAGCCATTACTCTGCCTTGAATATCTAAAGCTTTACAGGTTTTCCTTTTGAAGTTGTTTTATCAAAACTGCAAGAGTTGAAGGATGGAAAAGTTCTGCTTCGGTTGGCACACTTATATGCGGTTTGTACTCAGTGAGCTCTCCCACTTTGGTTCTCATTTCATTTCCTTAGCAGTTTCTCTCATTTGATGCAACTTTAACTACAAGATTTTGGGGACTGGGGAGGACAAGGACCTATCAACTATGGCAAGAGTAGAGCTGAAAAGGGTTTTTCCTTCTAAGAAGGTAAAGAGAAAATGACTGCATAAAGAAGACAACTTTTAAGGCTTAGAAATATTTGGCTTTAGTAATTCAATCTTGAATGAGTTACCAGATAAAGAAGGTGAGAGGAAGGAAGTCCTGTGGATCCAGAACTGCTAATTGTCGAGCTTTCTCCAATGGAAATCCGTACCTTCCTAATACAATTTGGTTCTAAACGCTAGCAAATCTGGCCGTTAAAAGAGATTCATGAATGACAGAAGATGCATTCATGACAAAACAAGGTAAAAAATTTCACGAGAAGTTTGTTCCCGATTGTTTTACTTGCGTATTTTGCTGAAATTCCCTCTTCAGAAACTTTAACCTCTGGTTTTTAAAGCCTATCAAGCTTATACTTTAGAAATGCTATTGTTCTCAAAGTTGCATATATGGAAAATGGGATGAGGAAGGACAAGAAATCTTAATATTTAGTTGATTTGTACCTAACCAAAGAAAAATGCTGGATTTCATGATGAGATTGCGATATAAGAGGATGAGTTCTTGTAAATTCTATCAAGTTTCACCGCTCAATTTGCAATTCTCTTGATTTCGAATGTTGTGAAATTCTGAACTTGCTTCATTCAGTAATTCTAGCACAGAACAAAAGTACCAGTCTTGAAGCCTATCCACCTTAGGGTAACTGTAATTCACCTGCAACCATTTTCTTCAAACTCAATCCAATCCTGTTCTACTCTAAAAATACCCTATGTAACGAGGAAACCACAAAAAACCCATGTCTATTACACTTCAAAACCCCATCTTTACACTCCAAAGCTATCAAAATTTTGAGCAAAAAGCCCTTACCCCACTCAATCTGATGCAAAAAGCTCTTCAAGTTGTTCATCAGTCCACTGCAAGATTGAAGATTTGGAACTCTGCTGTACACTATCCTTAGCTCCATCACCATTACCAATCTCTTTGCACCTATGCATATCAACCAAGTCTCCATCTTTAACGCTTTCTTTTTCCATAGTAGCAGAACTTTTTATCAGCACCTCAGCCCCTCTATCACCACCATCTTTGCTCTTCAATGTTGCAGAACGACCACTCTGTGTCAATAAACCTCCACTATCACCATCAACACTTTCAATTCCTCTCCCGTACCCAAGACTCTTCATGATCACCGCATTCACTCTATCACCAACTTCTTTGCTCTTAAATGTAGCAGAACAACCACTCTGTGTCAACAAAGCTCCACTATCACCAGCAACACTCTCAATGTCTTTCCCATTAGACTCATACCCAAGACTCTTCATGATCACCTCATTCCCTATATCACCACCTTCTTTGCTCTTCAATGTAGCAGAACAACCACTCTGTGTCGACAAACCTCCACCGTCCTTAGAGATCACTTTCACCACATTCCTTACAGTTATATTCAGGTAATGCACATGACGAGTAGGTGCAAAAATGGCAACGTTTTTTAGTATCATCACAGCTCCAACAGATATGTCCTTCCCGAACTCATTGTTGGAGACAACTCCTCTATGGACGCTGGCTTCAATACTAGCAGTTGGATCTTTTAATGTCACCATCAGATCGCCGAGTCCGTTAGGTTTACAAGACTTAACAATGGCCACGACTTGTGTCACCTTATCATCCAAATTCACCACTCCGTTCTTTATCGCACTCAATGGGACTCCGATAACTCCGTCGCCGTCAATCACCAAGCCTTGACGACGAATGTAGTCCACGGAGGCCAGCCACGGGCCGCGGCTGAAATCGTCGTCCTCGTCGCCGACGCCGTCCTCAACAGCCCGCTTGATGTACTCTTGAGTTGGAATTGGGTCTTCGATTTGACGTCTACGGCGTTTCATGGCGGCTTGCACGACTCCGGCGGGTCCAGGGATGAGGCGAGGAGGAGGGTTTGGAGATGATAAAGTTTGGCGGTTTTGGGAGGGCAGAGGGAGAACTGAACAGGGTCGGAGAAATGGTTGAGGGAGAGAGGCCACGGTGGATGTCTCCGCCGTAGTGGTGGGTGTCCGGTGGTTTTGGTGGCGTAGGGATGGGAGGTCGGAATCGTCAAGGTCGAGCGACTCTTCCCATGGCTCGTCGTCCATGACTCTGCAGTAAGTTTCTTGGACTTATGTCGTCAATAGCCGAATTAAGTAGACGTCGACGTTTCGCTGATTGTGGTCCAAAACACTTGATATGTTTCTGGACTTTGCGTCTAACTCAAACTAACAAAACTACATCGTTTTAGTCAAACATGAAGTTGAGTTGAGTTGAGTCGAGTTTGCCCAAGCTCGAGTTCAATCATCAAACTCAAGTCTCCAAACCCAAGCTTCTATCATCTCTTATTGCTGAATTCAAAGATCAATCCTCGAGAATACTCCAGGCAAGCCATTTTAGTGGCAATTGCTTCACTGCAATCATCATTTTGGATGGCTGAAACAAAAGAAACACAATTTCTAAGAATAAATGTTCAACTAATCCAATAACTACAAGTTTGTGCTTCCCAAGCTGGGAACAGATCACCTGTTCCACAATTGATGTGCCAGTGCTGTTCCATTGCATCTGGTCCATATATTTATATGGGACCCACAAAAATATATGGACCAGATGTAATGGAACAGCATTGACACAGCAATTATGGAACAGGTGATTTCATTTCTCCCAAGCTATTGATTCAATCACGCAGAAACCAAGAAAAAAGCTAGAGTTTCATATTTCTCAGGTGACCTTCTTAGTCTATTGCACATGGCCAAGAAGATTATGGAGGAATTAATCTGTCTCCTTTATTCTAGAAGAGTCGAAAGAATATTTATACATAAACAGAGCACTAAATGTGCGTATGACAGTAGGCAAAACTAAAAACGAATTAAATAACTAATTTGTAACTATTTATATCTTAACATCCCCTCCTCAAGGTGGAACTTGGTGAAAATTACAAAGAGCCAACTTGAAATGAAGTCTACGAAAAACTAGAAGAGGCAGACCTTTAGTAAACACATCTGCGATCTGAGCATGGGAAGAAACATGAGCCGGAGAAATAAATCCTGCCTTGAGTTGATTGCGAACAAGGTGACAATCAATCTCCAAGTGCTTAGTTCGTTCATGACAAACAAGATTAGATGTAATATGAATAGCAGCTTTACTGTCACAGCAAAGAGGAATAGGCTAAGGCACTTGCACCTGTAAATTTGCAAGCAGAAAAGACAACCATTACAACTCACAAACTGTAGCTGCCATTGCCCTATACTCTGCATTAGTGGAAGACCTGGAAATTGTCACCTGCTTCTGAGTTTTCCAGGAAATAGGACAAGAACCCAAATAAATGATGTACCTAGTTAAACTCCTTCTAGTATCTGCATACGAAGCCCAATCCGTGTCACAATAAGTAGTGAGTTGAAGAGAATTCTCAGCTGGAAAATGCAATCCCAAGGAAGGAGTGCCTTTGAGGTATTTGAGAAGATAAAAAACTAGCTTAAAATGAGAATCCCTTGGTTGATGAACAAATTGACTAAGTTGTTGAATTGAGTAAGTAATATCAAGTCTTGTGAACCCTAAGTACAATAATCTACCCACAATTCGTCGATACTCCTGAGGATTAGATAACAAAGTCCCTGAATCAGCGGTAAGCTTCACACCAGAAGGAAAAGGGGTAGACTTAGGTTTCGGGCCAATAAGCCCAACATCAGAAAGAAGATCCAGGACATATTTTCTTTGGTTGACAAACAAACTAGAAGAAGAAGTAAGGATCTCTAAGCCAAGGAAATACTGAGCAGAACCTAAATCCTTTATGGTAAACTTAGCATCCAAGGATTTCTTTAAGTGATTAATAGCAACGTTAGAATTCCCACTGATTAATAAATCATCAACATACACCAATAACATCAAGAAAATATCATCCTTGGCAAAAGTAAACAAGCAATGATCATGAGATGACTGCAAGAACCCATAACCAACTAAAAAAGCAATAACCTCACAATTCCATTGCCTAGATGCCTGCTTAAGACCATAAAGAGACCGTTGAAGTTTGCATACCAAACCAGGAGTAGCCTTTGCATAACCAGGAGGGGGTGTCATATAAATTTCTTCATCCAAGAAACCATGCAAAAATGTGTTGTTGACATCCATCTGTTGCAAAGGTCAACCTTTAGAAGCAGCAATAATGAAAAATAACCTGACAGTGATCACCTTAGCAACTGGTGAAAAACTGTCTGTATAATCCTCGCCAACAACCTGAGTAAATCCCTTTGCTACCAAATGAGCCTTATGTCTATCAATAGATCCATCAGGCTTAAGTTTCAATTTGTCACCCATTTGCAACCTATGGGCTGCTTATTAGGTGGTAATGAAGTTAAAGTCCATGTTTGATTCATCTCCAAAGCGTCAAGTTCAACCTGCATAGCCTTGACCCAATCTTTTTGCTGCATTATATGAATGAGGTTCCTAAATTTGGGTAATGTTAGCCAGTAAGTAAGTTGTTGTTATCGACAAACCAAGAGCCTTGAGGAAAGGATAAGTAGGACGCGTATGTGGTGAAGAAACAAGAACTACACTGTGAGCAACAAAATCCTGTAACCAATTGGGATTTTTTCGACCCTACTACTTCTACGAACAACATGCTGCTTTGGAATTACAGGGACATCAATAACATCAGTAACAGGATCTATAGAAATCTGCATAAACATCAATTGATAGTAAAACAACAGGTAAATCAGAAAGAACTCCAATATTAGGAATAGGAGTATCATCGGAGGGAAGCAATGAAGCTGTACTATGAAAAGGAAAACAATCCTCATGAAAGACAACATCTCTAGAGACCATCAAAGACTGAGAATCCAAGTCAAACATCTTAAACCCTTTTCGGCTAGGCACAAATCCCAAAAAAATATATTTACAAGCTCTAGGAGCAAATTTATCTTTGGAAAGCTTGGTGTTGGTAGCATAACACAAGCAGCCAAAAATTTTAATGGCCTCATAATCAGGTGAAACTCCAAACAACAACTCATATGG
>JANKOD010000007.1:20077408-20097013 GCA_026284645.1 Erythroxylum acuminatum | reverse complement strand
TTGTAATTGAGGAAGTAAAGTTAGGAAGGTTCTGTAAGCTTTAACAGTGGTAAGACTTGTGTTCAGGATTCAAGGGACATTCTGGAAAAATCTGATTAGAATTAGTAAAAATGGCCTTCTTGGAAGTTGTTGAAGATCTCTTTATCTTTCTAACGATATCAAGTTTGTGATTTTTGGATGTTAGAATGGAGAATTATGAGTGTTGCAAGTTGGGATGCTATTTTTGGTTTGTATATAAGATTGAGTTTGTGATTACTTTAATGAATGATTAGAAATTGAGATTTTGATGAACTTGATGATTGAGTTAAGATTTGAGAATTTTGGTAAGATGAATATGTTGTTTGAGTTGTTATGAAGTGTTTAGGCATTAGAATAAGTGAAATTGGAAAGTGTATAAGTGTTTATGATGTTAGGTTGAAGATTGGAGGCTTTGGGGAGCTCCAATGTCCGTTTAACGGACCTTCTCGGGTGTAAAAACACCCCTTGTCCAGTCAATATCCGTTAAACGGACATGCATGTCCGTTTAACGGACCTTCTCGGGTCATTTTGGCCTCCTAAGCTCAATGCATGTCCGATGCATGTCCGTTTAACAGACATAAACAGGAAATATGGTTATTTTTGACACTCTTAGAGGTAGAAGCAAATTAACTTTGCAGTTTTCATGGGAGTTGTAGCTCTAGATGTCTTCTTTCTAATGGTCCAAAAACGAATTCAATCCGACATCTAGAATGAAAGTTATGGCTATGGCGCCAAGAGAGGTTCAAATCAATTTGGGGTTTAAGCATGGTGTATTCTTTTGGGCATAACTCCGTCATCCGACCTCCAATTGAGGTGATTCTTGACCAATAGATTTCTAAGACATGTATCTTTATTCCCATAAAAATTTATATCATTTGGAGTTGTATCGAGAGAGTTTGCATTAGAACAAGTGAAGAGTCGAGTTGAAGAGTATAATTGGACTTTGTACACACTTAGGCTTTTTAAGCATATCTTGAGTTATAGAACTCCGATTGAGGTGATTCTTTCTTCAAAGTAAATTAGAGACTTAAAGTTACAATTTCTATGACGAGTTTAACTTATGATTTTGATAATTGATTAGTGTGCCTCACCACCATTGTGGAATGACAGCAAATGACCTTCAGGGTTTCAAGCACAAGGTTTTATGTTTCTGAAAGTTGGGCCCCGGAAACGGGGTCGAACAAATACTATATGTAGTTAGTTGGCTAAGACAAAAGGATCCTCCATGTAAGCATATAGTCATCTTTCACTTCTTACAACCAACACTATTTGAATAACACTACGTTAAAATGTCCACTAATCCACTTCAATAATTTTTTATATTACATCATAATAATTCACATTTCCAAGTATTGCGTTTTGGTAACTATGACTTGTAAAACTTGGAGTTAACATTGTCAAAGAAACTCCACTATTTTGACTCTTATATTTCTATCATAAACTTGTATCTATTAACAACATAAATGTTGACTTAGGTTGTCATCACAACATATCACTTTATCTTGAAACCATTATAGAAACTCATTATAATGATCTTGTGCCCTTCCCCATCAACTTACTTTTACCATTTGTCTCTTCCAAATTGTGATACTCCCTAAAAGGAATGATATGATTAATTATTATGGTAGGAATAATAAATTGATCTTGAGATAGATAAATAATGTATTTGTATCTTACATAATGTACTTCTCAACTTCTTTATCATCTGAATTAAATAAAATGTATCAATGAGCTTGATGTAATATATTTAATTCTAAATTGACTTATTTGTCGTTTATTTGCCTTTTTCCTCTAATAGGATGCCCAGCTGTTAGAAAAATGAAGATGATACTTTAATAATATTTGCATTGCTATTATCTTCCATGTATATATTATATCCTTTAAACCTACCTAAGTGCCTCTCAAAAAAGTTTATAGAGTGATAATGCACCAGTTTAACAAATTTGATTTTTTTGGCAAGTGAATAGGCAAATGGACTATGATGTCCAAGAAACAAGACTATGATGTCAAAGAAACAAGGTAGAAAGATTATTTCAAGTTGATATAATATTTCCATAATTCCCTTCTCCTCATGCACAATATCCCTTGGATTAATGACTATACCATAACCCCTTTGAAAAAAGTACCCAACTTACTTAAAATAATTGTAACTTTTTTGTAGTGTTTTCTTGACAATAAATTGGAGTAAGTGTTGCATAATAATATAATCAACATGAGTTTTGTACCTTATCAGTTTTTTCTTACTAACATCAACATATTGTGCAATGTTAGATGCAAAACCTTCTAGTAGTTTTAAATTCTTTAGAATTGAAGAAAAGTTTTCTTTCTCTCTTGAGGTCCTGTAAAAGCAAATTCGAGCTAATGACACATAAGTTTCATCTACTTTGATAGGTTACAGATATTTTCTAATCCTTATTTCACTCAAAACAACCATCCAATAAGATGATCTTTTGACTTGCCTAGAATCTCCAACAAAATTCTAAGAACATTGTCACATATTTTCTTGATATGCATCACAACATGATTATGTCGGCACCATTATGCTTCTAGTAACATAATTCAAAAAATATAGATCTTCTCCTGCAATATCACGTGGTATTTTTTGTTTTTTTGTTTTTGCCTTCCCAAATACATATGATACCCATTAATAAACTTAACACTTCAAATCTTGACAAAGGAATTGGTAATTCTACCAATTATATGTCACTTTTGAATGATCTCTATCGTACCTCCAAAGATGATTTATATCCAAAAATCTTTGATAATTGAGATAACAAGTCTTCCTACTATGTTTAAAATATTGAGAGTAAGTTTTATAATGACAATTAGGGTATGTTAACTTCCTTTTGCACTTTATCCAAATACCATTACATAGCCTGAAAAGTCAATAATTTTCAATAACAAGGTTTCACGCATGCTAAATGAGTGGTTAATTGAAGCATTATATGGCTCTACCCTAAACTCCCATAACTATGTTAACTCTTTAGTCAATGGTTGCATAAATGCATCAATATCCTTTTCAGTAGAATTTGGGCCAAGTATAATTGAAGGCAATATCAAATTCTTTTAATTTTGTACATCTCTATAGTGCTAAATTGTAGTTTACTAAGATTATGGGCCATATAATATGTGAACTACTCATTGTGTAAAATATATTAAATTCATCACTAGCAAGACCTAATATGACACTATGAGGATCTCGTGCAAAATCAAGATGCAATGAGTCAAAATATTTCTAAGCTTGGCCATTGTTAAGATGTCTTAAATTACCATCTTTAAGATGCCTCTTACCATGCTATTTCATGAATTTAGCTAATTCTGGACATATATGAAGAAGTTGCAACCATAATTTTAATAAAAAATATATGAACTCCTTAGCTGAAATCTGGCTCACTTTTAAGGTTGTTATCATCTCCATTATCTTCACTCTACAACTTTGTTTCTAGTTGTACATAACGCAGTCACCGGTGAAGTCCTAAATCCTTCACAAGTTCTTTTGTTGTGGTAAAAGATTCAGGAATCTTTGCAGTGGAAAAGGGCTCTTTAAGCATCCTCGTAAGATCAATATATGTTACAATACTAATTATATGGGTACACTTAAAAAGATTTAGTTGAAAGTCAAAGAAAGTTAAGAAAAATTTTGAAAAGTAGGATAAAAGTCTTATTGTCTTTCCTCTACCAACCTAAAGGACTTTTTAGCACTAGCATTTGGAACATTGCTAACTCTTACGCAATTATTGGTACCTCCATCTCTATCTTTAAATGTGTCATACATCACCTATTTTATCATGCATAGACCTTCCATAAAATTCATTATTATCATCCACATCCATACTTGCATTAATTGGTTACTCCCTATTAAATTTCCAACCATCATATCTTGAAGCAACTTTATCAACAATTAAATAATCAAAAGTAATATTTCTTATATACTAAAAATAATTTTACAAAACTTCTTGTATGGACAAGAAATTTCATTCTCATTAGCCACCTTAGAAAAAGCCTTTTCAAAAGAATGATCAACCACGTATATATATTCATCACTACATCTAGGGAAATTCTTATCTCCCTTTTCTATGTACGATAAATTGTTTATGAAAGAGTATAAAAAGTCTATTTAATACTATATTTTGCTAAATGTAGAAGAGAATAAAGATAGGAAAGAAAAAAGAAAAATATTTATGCAACACTCCAAAAGTCATATCCACCATAAAAGACTTGAGAAGAAAAACACAACAATGAAACATAAGAATGAGGAAAACATGAGAGGCGAACTTAGGAATCCACCTACGTCTATCTCCAAAATGCTTGTACATTAGCTTTTAAGAGAAGAAGAAGACAATTGTGGTGCTTAGTAGGCGTAATGGCAAATATACTGATTAGGTAGCCAGGGAAGTGAACTCTTGAGAAGAGATTGCATAGATTGATGTGAGATGGTGTATGATTTTTATAAGTAGATAAAACAAGGGAATTTCTAGCAAATTTTGAGATGGAAGAGTAGGTTTTGTGTAAAAAAAAAGAAGGAAGTTAAAAAGGGGGAAAAGAGAGAAAGAAAGAATGTGCTTGATATGTATTTGTGTATATATGGGTACACATACACAATTTAAAATAGTAATTATATATATATTGATTGTTGCTTAAAAGTTAATATAAATTTTGCAAAAAAAAAAAAAAGTTAATATAAATAGTAACTCATTATCATCCCCTGGCCCGAGCCCGAGATAACCCACCCGGGTCGATCTATTGTATTTCTAATTCCGAATTTATGATCCCATTCAATTTAGCGCTTTACCCTTTATAAAACAAAGAGACTGTCAGCAACCGACTTATGGTTGATTAAGAAGAGAAGAGACGCGGTGCGAACGAAGCCCTACTTCTATTTCTCTCGCATCAATCATCTTCACCGATCAATAAGAGTCCTTCAGCCATGTCATACGACGACGTGGAGATAGAGGACATGGAGTGGAATGACGAGCTCCAAGCCTACACGTACCCCTGTCCATGCGGCGACCTTTTTCAGATCACCAAGGACGATCTCCGACTCGGCGAGGAGATTGCGAGGTGCCCTAGCTGTTCTCTCTACATTACCGTCATTTACAACGCCGAGGATTTCGCTGACGACAAGTCCAAGAAGAAGAACTCCAATCTTGCCCCTTCTAAGCAGCAAACCGTCGCCGTCGCTTAAACGTTAGGTCTCGTTTCTCGATTTTGAGATTTTTATTTCGTGTTTTAATGTTGGGATTTTTACGGATTTCTTTTTAGTGCTTGTTAGAGTTAGATTGGATGTTTAGCAACATATAGATTGTGAAGGCTTGTTAGAGTTGGATTGGATGTTTTGCAACATATAGATTGTGAAGTCTGTGTTTGGATACATATATAGGTGAAGAAAAAGAGTTAACTTTGAAAGTAATTTTTATATGATTCTTAATGGTGGTAAATGGGTATTGCTGTAGGTAGTATGATTGATAATGGATCTTAGTTGAAGACGCTCTTCGTATATATTAGGAATTGGGAGAGTGAAGAAAATCTGATTATTTGGAGTAGTTAAGGCTTACTTTTCTGTGTATATTCCTGAGTTGATAATAGAATTTACAAAACTATGTAATGAATAATCTTTGTTTTATAGGATAGGATAAAATCTCTCGTGCTTGGTGATTGTGTGGAGGGTGTTGGGACACTTGCATTTTCTACAATTCTTTTTCTCTATTTAGCTGGACGGATTGTAGTAGGGGAGATAAGCTGTTGCAGTTGTAACAATGAAACCTTCTGATATATATGTTGTGTATATTGTGATGCGAGTGTGTTTTAACCGAGTCTACAGGACTTCTTTACCAACTTTTTGAACCTTGCAATTCATACTGATGGCGGCAGAAAGTTTTGGTAATATAGCTGGTAGCTATGGTTTAATAAACTAATTAAGTGAGCTAGAATTGCTTGACCAGTATAACTGCCTAAAAGAATACTGCCGTCTCAAGTGTTTATGACTTGATAACTAGTGTGAGAGTTTCGTGGACTTAGATGTTTGCCAAGCCATTAATTACACTTATGTGTGCTAGTTCCTCTAACCCTTGCCAACTAAATGGTGATTGGATATGTCTATGATTTTATAACCACACTACAATTTCACACTTTGGGATCAAACAATCCTGTTTCATGTTGCCTCTTACGAGTATGGTTTGCTGTGGAATCACGAAAGAGAGAACTGATTTTTATTGTCTACCAATTAAGTTTGTTCTTTTAATTGTTTTTTCATGGCTCACGCTAATGTTATTGATTCGGAGGCTGAATGTGGCTATAGTTTTAATGTTGCTACTTTCATTTTGCAGATGGACTGCCCATATACTAAGGAACCATACTTCAGGGAATATTGCAGAGTAGATCGTATATGAAAATTATGATCTTTTAGCATTTGCATAAAAACATAGCGAAATTTCTTGCGGATCATGATTTAGGAGATACAGGCCATTCAAGGGTTTAATACTTATTACTAGTCCAATCATGTAACACTTCCTAGAATCTATGGAGATAATACCGTTGTTGATAAATTTTGTTTTAGGATTTTCTTTTACGTGTTCCAAAGTTGGTTAATGGTGCTGTTAAAACTTTTCTGCTGTTTAGAAATGACATTGTAAGTGGCAAAAAGAAAAGCTAAGATGGAAAGTATAATTCCATAAGAGATTTAAAGCTGCTTATGCTCATCAGTCCAACACCTGAAACTTACATTCTCACAAGCCATGCGAATACCAATAGCTTCAGAAACCAACACAATAAATATGTCTGAAACATCTTTGGGGAAGAAGTAAAATGAATGGGGGTTGAGAAGCAATGACAAGTTTGGAAATTCTGAAACCAAATCATTAACCAGGTTCTTGAGCAACGACAAATAAATCCAAGAAGATGTGTCGGCCCGGGTGTGGTGATTCCACCTTTTTGGGACAAGAAGATGTAAATATTTATACACAGAAAATTGTATAGCCTTATAGTCTATTGTAATAGTATTAATGCCTTCAACTTGTAATCAGGATGCCATGGAACCTTGTAAATTATTTTTTTCTTTGGACTTCCTTCCATAGTTTAACTCAAAACGAATTTTATTATTATTATTATTATTATATGTTCTATATTTTTATTGAAGTTATAAACTTAATTTTTGTAAAATTAACTATCTAAAATCTAAATTCCTATAAGAATATTCAACGAAATATTAAGATATATAATATTCATACTCTTATTTTTTTAAATTCATGTCCTTATAAGTCATTTTACACATAAATAACTAATATTAAATAGCTAAATTTACCAAACATCTCTAACAAATAACTAATTCAATCCGCTGGTTAAATCAGTTATCAGCTAATAGCTAATGCAGTCAACTAATTGTTAAACAAGGCCTTAGGTAACTATAAAGAATATATCACGTAAAGTTAGAGTAGGCTTGGAAAGGAAGGAGATCGTCTGTTACATATTTTTTGTGCCATGCCATCCTGATCTACTCTCATCCATATGTTTTACACTATCCATTTATTTATTGTGAAACACGCGAATGGAAGGGATTGACACAGGAATGGAACAGGTAATGTGAGACAGATGATTTCAAGCAGCTTGAAAATAAAGGAACAGATCATCTACGTATTTATGTGGACTTAAAAAATGTGTAGAGCAGATGGAATGGCAAAAAGTAAGAATAGGATATTTCGTTTCATTCCTGAAAATAAATATTCAGCGACAGCCATGAAAAGTCGCTAAGAAAGAAAGAGCTACGGAGCTCCATTCTTCTATACAAGAACCACCTTAACCCGTCAATTGCGTTGCGGCCATTAACAAAACAACACAAATCCCGAAACACCAACCGACAACACCAGCAAGACGAAGAAGAAGAACCCTTTTCGTTTCAGAGCAAAAAGTTTCGACAAGAGAGGTTGACGAACGAACATGCATTTCTCGAAGCTCGACGACTCGCCGATGTTTCGGCAACAGGTTCAATGCTTCTCCCTCTTGTTTCCTACTTCTGGCTTGTTGAAGCTTAAGCTTAGTTCTTGCTTTGATGGGTTGGTGGTGGTGAAGCAGATACAGTGCATGGAAGAAAATGCTGAGATATTGAGAGGGAGATGCCTCAAGTTCTACAAAGGATGCCGCAAGTATACGTGAGTCTGTAAAAGTGGAGTTAAGTTTCATAAGATTTTATTTTACAGTGTAAAGGACACGTTGTTGTTCTCTGTTTCAGAGAAGGACTTGGAGAGAGGTACAACGGAGATATAGCTTTTGCCTCTGCCCTTGAAATATTTGGAGGAGGACACCATGACCCTATTTGTGTCGCTTTTGGAGGTACCCATTGCTATGATTGTTTCGTTCTTCGATTCTGGTGAGGATGATCGGTTCAATATGTTAGGATTTTGCCTCGTTAAGTTTCGTCAGAAACTACTTTTTCTTTTCATTTTGATGAAGCGAATCATTCCTTCTGTCTTCTCTGTAACGAGAAGAATGTTATTATCTTGTGAACTTCATGGAATCTATTGTGTAGAAGAATACTTTCAACCCTTTTTTCTTCTCTTCAGGACCTGTTATGAACAAATTTACAATTGCGTTAAGAGAAATTGGGACATATAAGGAGGTTCTTCGATTACAGGTAGAGCACATGCTAAATGACAGGTTGCAACAGACCATCAATGTTAACCTTCAAGAAATTAAGGTAGACCTGAAATGGTGATTTAATCACTTGGATTTATATAAAATATCTCGTGATTCCTTTACATAAACTTTCCTCTTGTCTGTTGGTTTATGACTGATACCTCATGTTTTTGCAGGAAGCCCGAAAGAGATTTGATAAAGCTTCCTTGGCTCATGATCAGGTGGGTATTTCATTTGAATGTACTTGTATGATTGCATGTTCACTGTGTTATGGCTTGCCCCTTTCTTTGAAATGATCAGGTGGGTTTTTTCATTTGAATGTCATTGTATGATTGCATGTTCACCATGTTATGGCTTGCCTTTTCTTTGAAATGCATCATTGTTACTTTGTTAGAGTTGGCAATGAGCCTCCTCGGAAAAACAATTTCAGGCTTGAATATTCAAGTTTGAACTCGAGTCTGATCCTATTTAATATAGTTAAACTCATCGAATTCAGTACAGATTGACCAGATTTCACATAAATAATTGGTCTGAAAAGCTATATTAAATCTGAGTTTGAGTCTATTGATTTTGGGTCAAAGCATTTCATGAGAAGATTTAGCTACTTAAGCTGTTACTTTTTGCAGGTTGTTTTGTGTGTGTAAGTGACTGGTCGTCTCTTCCAATGTTGTTTGATGATTATAGGGTTTCTTTCTGATTAATTTCTGCTTGGTCATGACACTTAATGCCAATGTCAAGTTGTACTGCAGGCCCGTGAAAAGTTTCTCTCCTTGAGAAAGAGCACGAGGATGGATGTAGCTGCTGCCATTGAAGAGGTACTCCTAACTTCAAACTACTGTTCACTGGTGCATGGATTGATCAGGTAGATTATCATGGATATCCAGCAAGTGGGTTCTAATTTCTTTTTTAGAGATTTTCCAGGAAATGCACAATGCAAGATCCACTTTTGAACAAGCACGCTTTAATTTGGTAAGTGATTCAATAAAAGTTATGCAGAACACATGATTTTGTAGTTCATTACTCTGGAAAGTTTATGAAGGGAATGGGTTTCTGCTCCAGGTTAGTGTGCTTTCTATTGTCGAGGCCAAGAAGAGATATGAATTCTTAGAAGCTGTTAGTGGGACAATGGATGCTCATCTTCGATTCTTCAAGCAGGTGTTTCTAAGATCATGTGATGATTACCTGTTGCTTCCTCCTGAAGATTTGATAGTGCATGTTCATGGTTTTTTTATTTCCTGATTCTTACAGGGTTATGAACTATTACATCAGATGGAGCCTTTCATTAACCAGGTAATTCCCATCTTCAAGATTAAATTGCCACCTTCCAGCTCCGCCCTGATGAGGACATTCATAACCCTTATATGATCATTTGGTTGCACTACACTTGTCTCAATCTCACTTATCACAGGGGGAATGAAATTAGGGGTGCCAATGAACTAGACTCGATTGAGTTTTAGGTTTTAGGCTCTCATTCGAACTTTAAATGTTTATTAGGACTTCAGGCCAACAATGTCGGGTTTGAGCCAGATGCCTGAAAAAATTTATTAAGTCTACACAAAGCGTGAATCGAAGTCAACGAGCAAACCAGAACCTTTTGCCACCACTAGTCAGAATATTACCATCTATACTTAAAAGGATTGCCTCCTTGCCATTCACCTGATAACATAATTTGTCCAAGAAACAAATTGGTAAGAATTAAGTGAATGCTTACACAATCTCATTTATCATACATAGTAGTGTCATAGAAGGCATTGCACGAACCATTCTCTAAAGAGAGAGAGAGATTACAGTTCCCTTGGATTTACTGATATGTACTTGAGCTTGATTTGTTCCTACAAATGCATCAATGCTTTACCAGAATATAGGACACAATTCTACAAGAACGAACCTAAACAGTTATTTCCTGGTCTTTATTGAGACTGAAAGCCATTTAAGATCTCTAAACCCACCCTTCTCTGTGGAGTTTGTAAGCATCCTCGAAATTGGTTTGGAATGATGAGTCGGATACTGTCACCTTACTACACCATGGCTCAGTTTTGCACTATATCTATGAAAACCATCTGGAACCTGCATGTTATTAATTGATTTCTTTCCTTTAAAGCATAGGATTCTTCAGCAGATAGCTGTATAGAGAAAGGGAAGTCTTAAATCTTTGCCTTTATATATAGTTTTATGGTCTATTACAGGTCTTGGCTTATGCACAGCAGTCTAGAGAATGTTCTAATTATGAGCAGAAGGCTCTTAATGAAAGGATTGAACATTACATGAGACAGATTGATCTGGAAAGTAAGCAGTCTTTAAATGGTAATTGTTCTCCTCGTGCTGAAGGTGTCCCTCCTTTCCCTAGGGCTTCCCATAAAGTGATAGAGGAAGTTGTGCAATCTGCAGCATCCGGGAAGGTAGTTCCATGTGTAACTGGTCTGTTCTTTCAGAATCAACTTTCTTATTTTGTAACAGTGCAAATTTGCTCTCTTCAAAACTTCAAATGAATTCACGACTGGGTAAGTAATCATCTTAGGCCACTGGATACAACACAATATGCAGGTCCAAACCATCCGAGAAGGATATTTGTCAAAACGTTCTTCAAATCTGAGGGGTGATTGGAAGAGAAGGTTCTTTGTTCTTGACAGTCGAGGGATGCTTTACTACTATCGCAAACCATTCAGTTGGACAACTGTAAGTCACTAGTGTGAACACAGTTTGTGATTCTGAGAGTTGTAGGTGCTGCTACTTTATGGCCAAGCATGCAGCTTACTTGATCGTGTTGTTTCAGGCAGGTGGTAGTCAATCTTCTGCACAAAGTAGTGTTTCTGAAAATGGTCACGGGTTGCTTAGTCGATGGTTATCTTCTCATTACCATTGTGGTGTTCATGATGAAAAATCTGCTGCACGTCATGCTGTGAATCTACTAACATCTACAATTAAAGTTGATGCCGATCAGACAGATTTAAGGTTTTGCTTCAGAATCATAACACCAGTGAAAGTCTACACTTTGCAGGTGCCTTCATGAAAATAATAAAAATTGTGTTTTTTCGATTTTTCCCATTAGAATCTGGTCATCAGTTTGAGGATTCAGATCATACCTCCAGCAGTTCTTAGCTGTATTTGCTTGCAACACAGGCGGAGAATGCAGTGGATCAAATGGACTGGATTGAGAAGATAACTGGAGTTATTGCTTCATTATTGAGTTTTCAGAATCCTGAAGAAGTAACTTTCTCAACTTATTCTTGGCTTAGTATTCACATATTCAATAAATTGATTATGGGTGCCTCAAATCAATTTTCAGCTTCTTTCTGCAAGTATGGATACTGGTGATTGTTGCTCTGTCAGTGATGGTAGCTCAATAGTAGATATTCCTGACATGGATCAGCAGGATATACTAGAGTTCACAACCAAAAATCTCACCACCGGAAACTATTCATCCAATTTGCAACAACGAGAACATAGTGTGAGAAGCGGAAAGCCAATTGATCTATTGAGAAGAGTACCTGGAAATGATAAATGTGCTGATTGTGGGGCGCCTGAACCAGACTGGGCATCTTTGAACATAGGTGTTCTTATTTGCATTGAATGTTCTGGTGTTCATCGTAATCTTGGTGTACACATCTCCAAGGTAATTTACTATCTTTGGTGTTCATAACCTCTTGGTCATCTCATAGTGCTTCAAATGGTGTTCTTGTATGAATCACGGATACTTATCATGTTCTTTTCATTTTCACCTCGCATTATCGTTAATGTTTTGATCCTTCTGTTCATTTATCTAGTCTTGCACATAACGTTCACTTCAGGTAAGATCACTAACGCTGGACGTGAAAGTATGGGAGCAATCTGTCTTAAATTTGTTTCAGTCACTAGGCAACATTTACATAAACTCAGTCTGGGAGGAAATGTTGCTGCCAAATTCGTCTCCTTCTGATGAAAAAGCTAAAGGGTACGTGAATCTTAATCCATTGATACCTGGCTCTGTATCTTATGTTTTCTTGAAAGCTGATAATATGTTGCTAGTCTTTTATTATGTAGCTTCCCAGATTCTGATAGAAAGAGACAATGCAGAATAACAAAACCAATTCCTGATGATCCAATTTCAGTAAAGGAGCAGTTTATTCATGCGAAGGTATATCTACCATTGTTTAAAATACTCGGATTCAAATCAAAGAGCTAATCTCTGTGGTTGATCTGATAAACTTTGTAACAAATACTTGCTTTTTTCCTTTTGCAATGCAGTATACAGACAAAATGTTCGTCCGCAAAATGAAGGACAATCCTCATCCCATTCATGTGGCACAACAGTTGAATGAAAGCATCCATGCTAATGATATAAAAACAGTTTACCGCAATATTATCTGCTCCACTCCAGATATCAATGCCAGACGTGGGTCAGCATCTTTAGGTAAACCCCATCAGCTGTTGCTGCAGTAGCACGAGAACACAAAAAATCCTGATATTGAGCATTGTTGTTTTGAAGGTGATAATATTGAAGTTCCAGCCACAAAGGAAATTTTTTATGGATGCTCTCTGCTTCACCTGGCCTGCCTAACTGCAGATATTGGCATGGCAGAGCTTCTACTCCAATATGGTGCAAACATAAATGCCTGTGATTTGAAAGGTCGAACTCCATTACATTATTGCATTATCAGCAGGAGACCTGGAATTGCAAGATTGCTTCTTATGAGGTGGTTTTCTTTTTTACCTCTTAAGCATTTCTTTTACTAATATCTTCTGATAATACCCAAATGTTTCCCCTGCTGATCGCTCATTTTCATGGATAGATTCCAAAGCTTTTCCTGGTTCACCATAATTTATTTATAGGCTCTGTGATACATTGAATGCTTATTCAACCAATTCAAGTTGTTACCATTGAGCAGAACTTTTTCAACCGTTGGTATCTAGCAGTCTTCACTATTGTTAAAGAATCATCTTCCCTTTACTAATTCCATCAGGATTTTCTGGTATTAGGGAATCAGCTTACTATCTTACAGTTCATTATCTTACCAAAGGTCTCATTGCAGAGGAGCCGATCCACGAGCTGCAGATGAAGAAGGTAATACTGCTCTTCAACTTATTAAAGACTCGGCCCTCAATGACAATGAGCTTCTTGGTCTGTTAAACGACAAGCAAATGAACTGCTAAGTCATAGCCTGGAGACTTAATAAGTTGCTCTGCAAGTAGTCCCCAAAATGCAATGAAGGGGTTATGCATATCATAGTCTTGAAATTGGAACATCTGTTCCATGTTACAGAACAATGTGTTTTGGCTAGCTAGGACTTCCAATTTCAGGATTATTTAAGGGATTAGTATGTATATAAATCATCTTTCAAACTTTATGCCCTAAGGGTTTTTGTTATTGCAGTCTTCTAAATAAATAATAGGTAAATGCACTGAACAATACCGACATCAATGAAATTCATGTGATTAAATTGTCATTGACAACATTGCTGGAGCAACTATGAGGACCAAATGATATTACCATGTTATTACAAAGTGCTATGAAAAGTGTCACACGTTAATTGCCCAAATATATCACAAAACAAGTGAGATGGACAAGAAACACTTGCCACAAAACATTTCTTTGTAAATTTACATAATGCCGGTTGTTTTTGCGCCAACAGATGGCTCAGTGCCCTCCCTAGCTTGAGTTTGTATTCTGAAAAAATTGTTCCAATTGAAGAGGAAGCATATCAGGACAATAAGTTGTGACAGCAAGTATAATGCCAAGCTGCTAAAGTCAACCCAAAAATATTGAAGAGACAGAAAAAAGGCATGAACAATCAATTATTTACCTAGTTGGGCATAAAATGCAGCCTCAGCTAGAAATCTGGGGAAGGAAGCTGCACATAAAAACAGACAGTGGATGAGCTGTCAAACTTTTTATGATGAATGAATTAACAGCATAGGCTTAACGTCCTGTAAACAGCCTTCCCGGCCAACAGTCATGCATATTGCCACAGGGCTCTAGATGGGATCAACAGACATAGGCTTAAATCCCTGTAAAGAGCCTGTCCTGGCAAACAGTTACGCATATTCCGACAGAGATGCAGGTAGCAAACCGTTCAAAACTTTCCTTCTTCATTAGCCAGGTGCCATTTGATGATTAAATTGCTGTTTGTTTTAAGAAATCACCAAAACTCTCAGAGTTTAAGTTATCTTGATCTTCATTAACAAAGTTCAGTGGCAAGCTGGACTCTGGAACCCATTTCAACTTGATCATACTCTCCGAGACTTCTGCCGCTACGCCCATCTTCCCTGTTTCACAAAAGCCACAGAGCAAAGTTCTACAAGTATCCAGACTCAGCTTAAATCCTTGCTTTTCAATTTCATGAAGTGATTTTAACAAATCAGACACATCTTTTTGGCAAAGTCTTTCAATTAGCTCCTTATGGAGAGCTTCGCTCATCTTCACACCCTTCAACATCATTTCATCAAAAAGTATCAAAGTTTTGCTCAAGTCACCTCCTTTCAGGTGGGCATTAACCATCTCACTCCAGATTACATCATCGACCACGATATCCCTCGCAACCATCTCATCAAAGAGAGCAAGCATTTCAGATCTGTTCCCCATGCTTTTATAGCCATTTAAGAGACTTGTGTAAGTTAAAACAGTTGGCATCAGATTCCTTTTTTTCATCTCCAGAAATAACTGCTCTGCCTCCTTTATCATTCCTCGTTTACAGTGATAATCAATCAGAGTTGTATAGGTTGTGTGATCTGGCACCACATGTATATCAACCATATCTGCCAACAACTTATTAGCTTCAATCAGATTTCCCAATTTGCAGAGACCACCAATCAAAGCATTGAAAGACGAAGAAGAGGCAAATCCCTTCTGCACCATTTCTAAGAATAAAGACTGAGCCTTCTCTATATCTCCACCATCACAACATCCATCAATAAGGATGTCATAGACAAAATCGTTGGGTTGAATAGCCTCTAATTTCATCCCATCCCACAATTGGAATGCCTCCACTAGACTTCCCAGTTTGCAATACCCATCCATAATCATACCATAAGTCACCACATCACGGGCCAGACCTCTTTCAGGAATTTCATCAAACAATTCTCTTGCTCTTCCAATGTCACCCGCTTTGCAAAGTCCCTTTATTAAGGCATTATAAGTGGCAATATCTGGACCGATTCCCTTCTGAGACATGCCCTCATGGAGTTGGAAAGCCTTCTCCATATCACCTTGCTCACAAAAGCCAGAAATGAGAGAGTTGTAGGTAAAGGTGTCGGGTACCAGACCCTTGTCAACAAGTTCAGATAACATTTGCATTGCTTCCTGAATTATCCCATTTGCTGCAAGACCATGAATAAGAACATTGTAAGCTTGCAAATCCGGTAGCACTCCGTATTCAGGCATACATCTGAAAATTGACAAGGCGCCCACAGCGTTGCATTTTTTGCAGTATCCATCTATCATTGCCTTAAATATAACGTCATTTGGAGTTATAGCAGATTCAATCATCTTTTTGAAATACTCACGTGCAACTTGCATTTCACCTGCTGCACAATATCCAAGAATGAAAGACCCAAAAGTATATAGGTTTGGCTTTAACCCCTTCTCAGCCATTTTAACAAGATAATCATTAGCTTGTTCCATTTTTTGGGCCTTGGAGAGGCCTCTTATAACAGTATTATAACAGAATACATCAGGAGGAACTCTGTTTTTCTCCATTTCTTTCAAAATTCTAATTGATTCTTCATATTTACCTTGAAGGACATAACCTTTGATAAGAGTAGTATAAATTACTGCATTGGGTTTCAGACCCCCAGAGATCATCTCCTTAAACACATAATTTGCCCGTTCAAGATCTTGACAATGGCAGAGGCCATTAATTAATACACCATACGTGAACACATTGGGCTCCAGGTTCCTATTCTTCATCTCAAGTAGTTGCTGATAAGCCATCATCATATTTAACTCCTTACAGTAGCCCTCAATCAAAAGATTATATGTCTGAGTATCAGGTTTTAAGCCCATCTCAGTCATTTCTGCAACAAGGCCTTCTGCCTTCTCCATCTTACAAATCTTACATAGTCTATTAACGAGTAAATTATAACTGAAATTACTCAACTTATTTCCACGAGCAACCATTTCGTCCTTAACCTGAAAAGCTTCTTTTACACAGTTCTGTTTCAGAAGTCCATCAATCAAAGCAGCATATGTAGCTTCATCAGGTCTTAATCCCATTGCATATATATCATCCAACAACAATTTTGCCTCTTTCAATCTCTTGTGTTTGCAAAGTCCATCAATCAGTATAGTGTGAGTATATTTATCTGGAACCAAACCCTTCTCTACGATGTAATTCTTCAGCTTAATAGCTTCCTGAATATCCCCAACTCTACAAAATCCACAAATTACCACATTATAAGTAACCAAATTAGGACTACAGCCTTTCCCTTCCATTTCAAAGAGCATGCGTTCACCTTCCTTAACATTACCTGCTCTGCAATGTGCATTGATCAAAGTAGTATAAGTATATACATCAGGTACCATTTCAGCCTCCAACATACCAGTGTACACTTGCCAAAACAACTCCATCTTATGACAGTTCAACAAGTCCTTCAACAATGTATTGCAACAAACTAAATCAACCACAAAGCTATTACTTTTGGCACCTAAGAACACACCAGCAGCTTCATTCAATAAACGTCTTTTCTTATAAGCATCAATCAATATCTCAAAAACCACTACACCGCTCCCATTAAACTCTCTATAACACTTAACAACTGAATCCAGAATTTCCGCATGAGGTCTCCGGGTCTCAACCATGTTATCTAAAACGGCATGCGCATGATTGAAATGTCGAGAATTGCACAGAGTTACAGCAAGTAGTGAGAACGAATCGAGATTATAAGGAACACCCTTTCGATATTGAGCCCAGTTGAAGAAACCCAATAGGCGTTGAGGCTCAATTACCTGGTTTCGCATGAGAACGGAGTGAACCACATCAGGGTCTAAACTCTTCGATACCGGTGAGCATTGCAAGAGATATTGCCAATTGGGGCGCTTAAGAATCGCCGTGATTTCCTCAACAGTCTCGTCTTTATGCGTAGCGGAGCAGAAAGATTCGAACTTTACATGGCGGAATCTCTTTCTAGGGTTTATACATGAACTCCGACTCTTAAAGAATTGAATGTTTCGATGGTAGCTTCGGACCATCCTCATCGGAGAGCAGTCACAGAGGAGAAGAAACACAAAGTGAAGGAAACAATCTTCACTACAAGGGACTACTTCGTGTTTTTAAACGACAATGCTTTAGTGTCGTTTTAACATTGGGCTCTGAAAAGAAAAGGACTCAACATGAAGGCCCAATGGGTTACTTTCTATGGGCCTTGACTTCACTAATCCGTTTCGAACGGATTTAAAACAGGTCGGGTCTGAACCACCTGTTAAGGGCATCAGGCCTGACCCGATTGAAGAGTAAATCCGTAAAAATCAAAAGCTAGTTCTTAACAGTCGTCGCCACTTTCAACAGAAAAAAGGTTTCAGACAAGCGTGCAGTTGAATTAAGGTAGACATCCTTGTGGAAAAAACGATAAGATGGTGGGTGCAACTACATTTTTCAGCAAACCAGGCATTACATAACTACCTCAAACACAAAAATCACACCTCCACTACATCGGGGTCCCCCCATTAGATTGGAAGGCAAAAGACCGCTGTCGATGAAGGAGACACTCCAAAGTTGCGTGATTCATTTGGTCGTTAGCTCGGGAAATATTCGTTTCGAATTGGTGTTTTAACTGTTTTGGTGGGAGAGTTATAGTCCATTCGAAATAGTTTGATTTTTACATGGAATCACGGTTTTCGACAAATCATTGTAAAACTAATAGCATGGAGACGGTGCGGATGGTGACTTGTGTTGTTATTTGTTCACATCCCTTGTCTGTTTTGGTTGTGGATATTCAAGTTTTACTTGTCAGGGATTGAAGTTGCTCTATTAGGCATGTGTTTCGTGAAGGTAATTTTGCAGCCGATTGTTTGGCTAAATTAGGTCATGGCATTGCTTCTAGTTTTTAGGTTTGGGATGATCTTCCTGACGTCCTCTCCTTGATTGTATGGGCTGATGCCTGTGGTATTTCTTTTATGAGGTAGTTTTAGTTTCTCTCAATTGTAATAAAAAAAAATATATATTGTTTTTAAAAATAGATTGAATATTAAACTGATAAAATAATATGTTTAAAATTTTAAAGGTTCAACCGATATTACGCCGTTATAAAATCGGTATATAAAAAAGAATAAATAAATTTTAAAATAAAATTAAAAAAGAAAAATATCTTTGTTTAATGAAGAAGAAGAATGTTAAATTAAAAATTAACTGATTTATTTTTATTTATAAAAATTAGTTGGTTTATAAAAATTGACTAATTAAATAATAATCAAATAATTTTTAATAAAAATGTTAAGATAAATCGAATCAAAAATTTGATAAATTCAAAATTTTTACAATTAAATCATTAAATAGATTCGAGTTTTTAATCATTGAAAATATCAAATAATTCGTTTCTTGATTTTCGATATTTTTTGTTATATTTAATTTAAGAAATAATTTATTTTAAACTTTGGTTAGAAAATAACAGCAAACATACATAATATAAACATCACCAATCAAATATTACATATATAAAAATTTATTTCAGCTCTTAATCTTGAGTCGAAATAATTAAACTCAGCTCAAATTAATAACTTATTATAATCTTAAATTATTAATTTAAGTCAATTTTAAATAGTTCGGGTTCGATTCCAGATTTAATTTGTGTAATCACGAAAGTGATTCATTTACGTATAATATTCATATAACGAGTGTTTCGTTATTTTTTAATTAAAATTTAAAATATATTAAATTAAAAAATTAGAAAAAAAATTGGCAAATCACATAAAACATCCCCTGTGATATACTTGATTATTCATCTTAGCCCCTGTGTTTTTAATTCATTCACCTTAGCCCTTGTATTTTT
>JANKOD010000007.1:20038897-20050607 GCA_026284645.1 Erythroxylum acuminatum | reverse complement strand
ATTATTATTGAAATTATATATTACAATTTATTCAAATTAATCATTATTATGTCTAATTATTATTATTATTATATAATATTGTTAATAATAATAATAAATACAAATTTGATAATACAGTTAATATAAATACAAAATTTATAATACATTTAATAATACGAATAATGATAATAAGAAATTTATTATAATAATATTGATAATAATAATTTTTGACCAATAAGTTTTGACCAATAATAATAATTTTTGACCAATAATGTTATAATAATATTTATTATAATAATATTGATAATAATAAGAAATTCATATCACAAATACAAACCCCAAAAAAACACCGTGAGCATTCAACTTCAATAATACAATTCCAGAATCCAAAATCCAACCTATTCATATACACCCAACTCCAATACTGTGACAAAACCCCTTCAAGGCTTCAACACCGTCAGCATTCAACATTTCAACTTCAACATTCAACACCAGAATCCAAAATCCAACCAATCCATCCAATTCATATACAAGCAACTCCAATACCATTGGCATTCAACAATTCAATTCAGTTTAAAAATGGTAAAAGACAACAGGAGTTTTGCCCAGTCCAGGTAGATTTCTCTCCAAGTTCTTACAGAATACTACCATGGAAATCAGCAGAGTCCAGAAGCACTGCTTTAATTTGTTCAGGATGCACATCCTGCCCTTCTTTGCATTGCTAAGAAAATGGAAGAACCCAAGTCAGTTAATGGAATTTGTAGCTCAATAAGTTTGACGAACAAAGAAAACAAAGACGAAACTTTACCTCGGCTCGGAAGATATCCATGGCGAAGCCATTAAAACAGCTGATGACAGCTTGCTGGATATCAAGTCCAAGGTTGTCCAAAGCCCTCATCATGGAAAGTAGAAGACCTGGTCTGCGCCCACAGAACATGTGGATGTTTACACCTCTTCCTTCTCTTGCTCTTACTTCGACCTAAATGTGAAGATGACATTGACATAGGTAATTTCGAAATATCAGGGACTTAGATTCCAGAAAAGGTTGTAATAAACTTAGCACAAGAAGTATTTACTCTTGCTGGTTGACCATTTGGACTTGGCATCGAATTCGGGCAAAGTTTATCGCTGATATGGCTAGGCAGGGCCGCCAGGGTGGGTGTTAATGGGTGAAAACTCGTTGTAGGTGTCAATGCAGAACTAGGAAGATTTGATTCTAATTCATTGTGGAGATCATTGATTCTTTGCAGAAGTTCCTTCAAGTACTCAATTGCATCTCCGAGGATTGAGGCTCTATCCATCTGTTAGCACAAGAACCACAATTTTACACTAACAGGTCTTAGAAACAGCTTAAGATTATTTGATCAGCAGTAAGGCATCTGCTTGAACATAAAAGCTTCACGACTGGCATAATATTCGAGGTCATATTACCGATCATTGAACAATAACATACGGTTTACGAAAATACATAACCGGAAAGGTTCCGGTGAGGAAAGGAGAGGACTAACCTTGTTGTATAACCCACTATGATTCAATCAGTCTGAATAAAGAAAACCTACTCGAAGCATACATTATTTATCGATGCAACTATGCACAACAATCTGATCTTCAATGTTTATGCAGACAGCCTCTGAATTTGTTAGTCCAATAGGATTTAGTAAGACTTCAAGAACCTACTCGAAACATACATTATTTATCGATGCAACTATGCAAAACAATCTGATCTTCAATGTTTATGCAGACAGCCTCTGAATTTGTTAGTCCAGTAGGATTTAGTAAGACTTCAAGTACCACAAACATTAACCTTTTAGAAAAGAATGTAATAAATGTAACAAAAAAGAAAATAAATCTACCACCAAAACATAGAATGGCAATGGAATGGATATCAGTTTTAGAAAAATCGAAAGCCTTTTCCAGATGATAATCTTACTTCGATCAAACTAGATGCAAGGTTTCATTAAAATTGGACAAAGTTGCAGCTTTGTTTGGTAAGCAGCAAAAACAGGATTCAAAAGGGTATCTTCATCGCATAGTAGCAAGAAGACCAGTAAAATTAGAGACAAAGAAATGGTACAGTGTGTATATGATTAGGCAAATGATGTACTTAAACCTAAAACATAACTATAAGATGTAAATCTCAGAAAAAATGTGAAGAAATGAGTAAAGACTCCAGCTATCCTGTATGAATTGGCATGATAAGCATCATTAGTTTGTTAAACCAAAGATATCCAGAAACACAGGACTTAATCCTGAATTCGGTGGTCATCAAAGAGTATGGCCAGATATGAAACAGACACAATGTTCATGCTAATGTTCAAAGTTCAAACTTAAATCTCCTCCAGATATGCAGCTAAAAAGATAAGTCTCTTGAAGGGAGAAATTTCAAAAGCTTATGGTGAATTCCAAACTTTAATTCAGTGTCCATGTGAAAGGAATTAATACAGCTTTGCAACTGAGACATGCCAAACACAAGATGAAACAGGTAAAGAATAAAGAACTAAGCTTTCACACGCAAACAAAATTAAGGACACTCCATATCACAAGAAAAGTGTGCAGAACAGAAGTTCTTACTTTGCTAATCTTTGGGACGACAGAACTCAGCATGTAGAGCCTATAATTGAGCTTTTTTCGTCGTCTCCTCTCTGCCATCAAGTTCTTAGCAGGAAGCCCTTTTCTTTTAGCTTGCTGATCACCATTACCATCACCTTGAATGCTACTATTTGCATTTGGGTTATCCCCACCAGGTTTACCAATCTCTTCCAACTTATAATTATCAGTTAACTCGTCAGAATCATAGTTCAGACCAGACCCGTCCATGCTCAAGTCCTCAATCTTACTACCCTGTGGCATCGATTTCTTCTTTTCATGACCTTCATTCGATGGAGTCATTTCTACCTTTCCTTTATCTCTCTCAATCCTACCACTTAAATCCCCTAAGCTCCCACTGTCAGCTAGGTTCTTCCTTAAGGCCGCTCTCTTTTGAAACAAAGTGGGCTGTGCACCAGTTGAAGGGAAAGTTTCAAGAGGCCTCAACAATTTAGACCTATTCATAAACATATCAGTACCTGGATTCTCATCAAAGTCCCTGAAACCCGTGAACCCAGAACCATTTTCACAAAATTGGATGATTCGGGCTGTCAATGATTGTGGATCAGTGAAACAATCAGGAGTTACAATTTGGTTATGTGAGCAAAAATCAGCGAAACCACCCAAAGCTCCATTTCCCCTGTTCAGGAAAGTCGAGGCATTTGTGGTTGTTGCAGGTGTTGCTTGATTTTCAAGGAACCCAATTTCGCCCAAATCGAACCCATTCTCTAAAGGGTTGTTAGAGACTCCATTAAGGAGTGAAGTTAAGTTAGGCTTTGCATGCAAAAAGTAGTTAACTTGAGATGGGTCGAGATTGTTAAAAACAGAAGAAGATGGTGAACAAGAAGACGACGAATCAACTGGATGCAGCAATAAATTATCTGGTTCACCAAGATTTGGTGAATAACCGATGTCTCTGATACTATCTTGGTGGTTTTGTATTGAAGCATTAGTATTCACGTACCAGTCATCTTCTACCTCAAGCATGGATTTTAATGTAGAAAGCGAACCCATCTCTTCTTTGCTCTCCATGAAACCACAGCTGCTGTTAATGTTGTTATTTGTGGTCGATTCATGCTCGTCTTTATCCTCCATCGTCCAAGCACTGCCATTGAGCCCAGAAAGCATCTTTCCTTCTATATTTCTCAAGAAAATGTGGGAAGAAGAAGAAACAGAAAAGGAGTTAAAAAGGAGACAGGAGTGAAGCAGACGTTGCGAAAGGAAAAGGGCAATGGCTTTTTTCTATTGCAAGAAGCAGAGAGAAAAAGATGCCTACTGCTATACCTTGGAACGTTACACTAATCACTACTCCATTTTTGGCTGTACATGGAATCTCAGGATAACAGTAGGTCCACATCACTTTTCTGCAAGTTCTTAACTGATGCACTTTTAAGGAACAGGGACAAATTTAGTTAAACATGATGCATATCATGTCTTTGTTTAGTAACAGAGGAGATGGGTACGGATTAACAAATCAGAATAGGAAAATTCATTATTACAACTTACCAAGTAAATTCAAAACTTTTAAGTGGAAAAGATTAGCTTATTAAATTTGATTTGATGATTTGAATATGAAATTAGAAATATTTTTAACATTTCAAAAAAAAGGCGGGTCGGGTAAAATTCATAAATATGCAATCTTACCTTTAATTAATAAAGTAATTGTTTTCGATAAACTCATATGAAAAATAATTATTTAATTGAATTATTTTATAACGTGAAATTAATGAAATAAATCATATTTAATTGAATTATTAATCTCAAATTTTAGGATTTATCTCATTTATTATCAATTTTAAAAAATATATATCTTTTATATAAATTTTTATCTAAAAGAGTATTTCATTTTTTAAAATTATTTACAAAATACATTATATCATTAAAACAAAATTTAAAAATATCTTTTCCTTTTTTTTCCAAAATTATGTTCTAACATTTTAGGTGTCTTAGTTGAGACCAGATCCTCTGTTTCTATTAACCAGTTCCAACTCTATATCAGTTAATCTACATCCACACATTTATACGAGACTCACATAAATATGTATATTAACTTCTTCTTTTCTTTTTTTTGGTTTTTACCGGTTCCTACTGATTTAATTAGGGGCCAATTTTTAGGGATGACTCGGACTGGATAGCCAACCAGTCACCTGTCAAACTGGCCGGTCCGGTCCGAGTTTCAAAACATGGCCCCCAATGATAAAACGATTTCATTTTAGTAACATCAATTAACACAGTGTTGTAATCTAAGGATTAAAATTACTTCATTTTAGTCATTTCTATCAAAATGATGTTGTTAAGTGAGACAATAGGTTGACCAAAGTTGAGTAATATAGAATTAAAAATATCAAACACCTTAAAACAATTATGAAATAAAATATACGAAGGAGTATAAATTTGAGTTATACTTCGATTAAACGTGAATAAACGGATTTAAACTCGAGTTTAATTGAGTTTTAAATATATCAAAAAATTTAAATCTATTTATTAAGACTAGTTATTCTTAATCCTGACTAATTTGAACTCGATCTAAATAATCTTAAATTGGTTTGATTGCAAATTTGTAAATTTTTATTTTGAATTAAAATAACAAAAAATTAAAAAACAAGATAATTATAATTATATATGTGAAAATATTTTAAGTTAGAATAGACACAAATTTGGAACTCATTTTTTTTTACTTCTAGCCATTAAACTTTTAAATTTTTTGACTTTTTAAATTTTAAATCGAGACAATTTAAATTCGAACTTGTTAAATTTTAAATCGAGACAATTTAAATTCGAACTTGATCGAATAAATATTTCATTGGTCATCTCTCTCTCCAGCCAACATATGCTTCATTAATGAGCATAAGGTGATCTATATTTAAAGTCAGTATGGCCCTCCTGAGCATATACAGGAGGGCATTAAAACTGAAGCTAAAGCTGAACTCACCTAAGATTTACATCCCAACCCTATTAGTTGCCCAAGGATTAAATTTGATATTAAACCGTCATAAAATTAATATATATAATAAAAATTAAAGAATTTGAAACAGAATTGAAGAAAAAAATATTCTTCTTTGTTGAAAAAGTTAAAATTTAATTAAAGAAAGAGAATGTTAGATAAACATTAAATAATTAATTATAATTTTATAAAATTTAATTAATTTATAAAAATTAAATAATTAATTAATAATTTAGTTATTAAATTAAATTAAATATCTTTTTTATTGAATCAATAGAACTAGTTCGGTTTTTAATATTTGATTTAAATACATTTTTTGTTTGGTTTTCTACGAGGTGTTTTAGGAGGGTCTCAATTATAGGAAGACATCTTTAAGTCATCCACACTCAAACTAATCCCCGCTCGAGTTGGATAGGTCCCTTGCGAGAGTTAAAGCTCTAACTCCAAGTTTTAAATAGCTACATATATAAGGAGAATTTGAATCTACGACCTCACTTAAATTAAAAGAGCCCTTTACCAATTTACTTGCGTTCGAAGGTTTAAATACATTTATTGTAGAGAGTGTTATTCACAGTGCATGTTCCAAGGTTTGTGAGAATGAGGACGGAAGAGGATAAACTCATAAAAGTCTAAACCATCCAAGCATCTCGTGAACCCTTTTACTTCACACCGCACCTAATCCAATCAAAACCTTAACTCCCATGGGTCCCTCCTAGGGTTTGGTCGTTTAAGATCAATTCAATTCACTCTAAACAACCAGAATTGATTCGATCAAAATGTCAAAAATAATGGTTTACCGATCGAACGGTTTTTGTCGATTTAATCGTAAAATTTTTGAATCGATTAAGTTTTTAATTTGTAATTTAATTTAATTTAATAATTTTTATTATAAAAAATCGATCAGTTTATTAATTATTAGATAATTTTTATAAATTAAAATAAACCAACTAATTTTTATTTAACAATCTACTTTTTTAATTAAACTTTATAGTTTATACGAGTAATGATAATTTTCTTTATTTATTTTATAAAATTTTAATTTTATTTGATCTTTATCAATTTTATGACGGTCTAATACCGCTTGAATCTTTTAAACCTTAAACCAGAATCTTCCAGGTTTAACTTTCGATTCGGTTTTAATATCATTGGTTAAAACAACATTTAATTATTTAAGTTGGATTGAAATAAATTTTTTGAATCATATTCAATTTGATTCATTATAAATCTCTTTATATTTTATTTATGCTACAAATTTTTTATTGTATTAAAATATTGAAAATGTAAAAAAGATTATAATTAATAAAAGATTATATTTTAAACCAATTTTAAATGACCCAGCCTTTATTTATATAGAAAATACATATGGAAAATAGTGTTCATATAGCTTAATCGGAAACCACTTGTTATGGACAATCAAGATTTCATTAGCTAAGTTAACAAATTATTAGCATAATTAAGTTTTGAATTGAATTGTTAAAAATTTTAAGGTTTAATTACTTAACTGAAAATTTTAAAAGCATAAGCACCGGAAAGAAAAAATTTCAAAAAAAATTGAGTACGTTATGATTAAAAATAAAAAATATTTTTTAATATTTCTAATAACAACAAATTGTTTTCCAAATAATTTAAAATATCAAAAAGCATTTAATAAATAGTCAAAAAGGGAAGGATAAGAAGTTTTGGCAGAGAAACTTAAATAAGTTGCAGAGCTATAGTGTCTGCTGATTTTTGTGCATGTCTGTTTTTTATGAAACTTTTGAGTTGATTTTTTGTGATTTGTGTTTCGGTAGCACGAAAGAATGAGAGAACCCAGCTGACATAGAGTTCACGCATCTTGATGTTTGGGTGCAGTTTCACGGGTTACCATTGGGGTTTGCTTCAGAGATGTTAGCAAGAAACATAGGCAATCTGATGGGCATCTTCCTTGAGTATGATTCCACTCAGCGTCGTAGCTCATGGATTAACTATATGCGGGTGCGGGTTCGTATCAATGTGACCGAACCCCTGATGCGACGGAAGAGTATCCGCAAACAGGGTGGAGAACCTATTATGATATCGTTTAGCTATGAGAGGTTGCCACTCATCTGTTATGTGTGTGGAATCATAGGTCATAGCGAAACTCACTGTTACAAGTTTCTAGAAAGACCGGAGGAGGACATCGTTCGTGAGTGGCCGGAAGATATTCAGGCGGAGGTACGGGCTCAGAACGCTAGGCGAACGGTGCAGTGGAAAAGAGATCTGGGCAATGTGTTTGGAGCTGATTATGCGGCGCAAGATCAAGGGCTGAAATCTGCGCAATCTCTAGCTCATCACTCCTGAAAGATAGGCAACAATTTCTCGTTTATCTATAAGAAATCAATGTTCAAATCTTCATCTAATTTAGGAGTACAGCTGGGCCACAATTGTAGCACCGGTGGTGGCAGCTCTGCTGGGAAAAGACCAATTATTATTTTTAAACAGCATGAGAAAGAAGCTAACGTTATGAATATTGAGGAAAAGAAGAAGCGACCTCGACAGGGACAAAATGCAGAAAACTCTGTAGAAATGATGTATACGAGTGACTCAGAGTTGACTCCAACCCCACATTATTTACTAACGACGGGTCTGGATTTGCAGACCCGTCAAGAACCATGAATTACTTAGCCTGGAACTGTCGTGGCTTAGGCAACCACAGGGCAGTTTGAGCACTAAAAGACCTAGTTAGGGATAAAAGCCTCGTATTTTATTTTTGTGTGAAACTATTGCGATCTCTATTAAGATTGTTGAAATAAAGGTTTTGATAAAGTATGATTTTTGTTTTTGTGTTGAAAGGGTTGGCCGAAGTGGAGGCTTAGCCATGTTCTGGAATCAGGATGTTTCTACTACAGTTGGCGGTTTTTCTAATAACCATATTGACCTTTTCATTGATGATTCAAGTAATCATAAATGGCGGCTTACAGGTTTTTACATTTTTCCGGAGGCGCATAGAAAACAAGCTAGTTGGGAGCTTCTTCGGTCTCTATCAAGACTTTATAGCATGCCCTGGGTTTGTTTTGGGGATTTTAATAACATGTTGTTCCTAAATGATAAACTAGGAGGAGGGGCGTATCCTAGCTACCTAATTGAGGGATTTCGCAATTGCATCTTGGACTGTAACCTCATTGACATTCCTCTACTTGGGTTTGGTTACACCTGGCAGAGAGGCAGACACACAACTGAGCTCACACTAGAGAGACTTGATCGCGCTTTTGCTAATGAGGAATGGCTAGCCATTTTTCCTTTTCATAGGTTACACATTTTGGTGAGCGCTACGTCGGATCACACTCCTATTAAATTAGTAGCTGACCGTCACTTTCCTGCAAAGCGGACTAGACGTTTTAAATTTGAAAATGCATGGTTAACGGAGGAAGGTTTTCTGGATTTTATCTCAGGGTTTTGGACTGACCATCGCGAGCTGAATCTTCTACCTAGACTTTGGAAATGTGGTGTTGATCTGCTCCACTGGCAAAAGCAATTGGGGAGCAACTTCTCTGAACGGATTCATAAACTCAAGAAGGACATGACTGAGGCACGTGAACATCACCAGTATACACTTTTAGAAGGCCAGCGAACTGCACTTAATCGCTTGCTTGCTCAAAAGGAAATATATTGGAAGCAATGTTCAAAGGTTTTGTGGTTGCAATATGGGGAGGCTAACTCCAAGTACTTCCACGCGCAGGCTTCAAAACGAAGGAGATTAAATCACATCATTGAGCTTACTGATGAGAATGGACAACAAGTTTCTGATATTGAGGGGTTGAGCAAGGTTATCTTAACTTATTTTACCCAGCTCTTCTCGGCTTTAGGAGGATCGGGCTTTCATCAGTTTGATTCCATTAATCCGGTGGTGAATCAAGTAGATAATGATTATCTTTTAGTGCCTTTACAGATGGAGGAATTCAAGAGAGCCATTTTTTATATGCATCTGGATAAAGCGTCGGGGCCGGATGGTATGAACGCGGCATTTTTTCAAAAATGCTGGCACATTGTTGGGTCAGATATTTTTAACAATTGTCGAAATTGGATGGAAAAACAAGAGTTTCCTGCTACTTTAAATGACGCATTGATTGTATTGATTCCGAAAAATGACAATCCGAGTTGCACGAAAGATTTTAGGCCAATTGCTCTGTGTAATGTTCTTTACAAGATTATAGCCAAGGTAATAGCGAATAGACTCAAAACCCTTTTGAATAGAATCATCTCTCCCATGCAGTCGGCTTTTGTCCCAGGGAGGCTCATCACTGACAACGTCATGGTGGCTTTTGAAATTATACATTATATGAGGAACAAAGATAAGGGTAAGTTCGGTGAAGCAGCGCTTAAAATCGATATTAGTAAGGCTTACGATCGTGTGGATTGGGATTATTTGCGCTTCATGTTATTAAAACTGGGGTTGACAGGAAATGGGTGGATCTTGTTATGGTTTCTGTTACCACAGTTCGATATTCAGTTGTTTTCAATGGAACTGAAGTTGGTCCGATTATTCTTAAACGAGGTCTGAGACAAGGAGATCCACTGTCCCCGTATCTGTTCATCTTATGTGCTGAAGGGTTATCTGCTTTATTACGGAGATACGAGGCACGAGGAGATATACATGGAGCCACCATTTGTTCCGGCAGTCCCAGTGTATCTCATATATTTTTTGCAGATGATAGTTTTCTTTTCTTCAGAGCAAATACAAGGGAGGGACAAAATATCAAGCAAATTCTCGCTATTTATGAAGCAGCGTCGGGACAGGCAGTTAACTATCAAAAATCAGGTATCATGTTCAGCTCTAACACTACTCCATCTGCTCGGAATGAGGTCGAAAATATCTTGGGCGTTAATATTCCCCTTGATCATGGACGATACTTGGGGCTTGCTTCGCTAATTGGGAGGCAGAAAAAATAGGTTTTTTTGCTTTTGTCAAGGATCGTTTAAACAAGTGGATCACGAGTTGGAAGAACAGACTCTTATCTAGACCGGGAAAGGAAGTTGTCATAAAAACGGTCGCCCAAGCATTACCAGCATACTGTATGAGTGTCTTCCTTCTTCCCAGAGGGACATGTGATGAGTTACAGAAACTGTTTGGTGGGGTTCTTGTACTACTAATCGGAAGTCTATACATTGGGCGAGTTGGGACCGACTTTGTATGCCCAAGAAATATGGGGGAATGGATTTTCGGGATCTCCATTGTTTTAACCTCGCCATGTTCTGCAAACAAGCCTGGAGATTTCTTGCGTTTCTGGACTCCCTTCCTAGCAAACTTTTTAAAGCAAGATACTTTCCTACAGGTAGTTTTTTGGAAGCGAAGGATCGAGCTAATGCTAGTTTTATTTGGCATAGCATTATTGCCGCCAAAGATAGACTGATTCATGGCGTTAGGTGGAGACTTGGAGATGGCGCTTCTATTAAGGTTTTCAAGGATCTGTGGATCAATGATGCGAATAATTTTTTTATCACATCTCCTCCAATTCCATCTCTGAAGCATATGAAAGTGAATGAACTTTTTAATGAGTTGGGTTCGGGCTACGATGCGTAGCTGATTGACGGGCTTCTTACGCCATATGATGTTGAACGCATTTCAAAAGTACCTATTGCACTTACAAAGCCTCCTGAATAGCTGATTTGGCATCATAGCAAGGACGGGCGGTACTCGGTCAAATCCGGCTACCAACTGGCATGCAAATTAAGTACGGATGTCGATAACTTTATCGTGGGCAAACCTTGGAATCGACTGTGGGGATTGGCTATCCCTCCCAAAGTTAAAGATTTTATATGGTGGTGTGTTAGGGGGTTTATACCATGCAAGGCTCGGCTTCGGC
Source organism: Erythroxylum acuminatum (assembly GCA_026284645.1). Lineage (NCBI taxonomy): Eukaryota > Viridiplantae > Streptophyta > Magnoliopsida > Malpighiales > Erythroxylaceae > Erythroxylum > Erythroxylum acuminatum. Next base: position 20,039,276 of record JANKOD010000007.1, on the reverse strand, counting down.
GCAAAGACATCACGCTCCCCTCTGAATGCGATGTCTGTGGTACCGAAGAAGACTTGACTCGTGTACTTCTGGAATGCACCAAAGCCAAAGATATCTGGACGCTGACGAATTTGCATGTTTCATCTCAGGGGATCGATGTTATGCTTGAGCATTTTCTGGTTAACATGTCGGCATCCTTGCTACCCCGAGTATTAACTCTTCTATGGAGTATTTGGTATCACCGAAACCTTCGCATTTGGTAAGGTAAGTCCGTCCCTCCAAGCATGGTTGTTAGTTTTGCAGATAATTTTCTTAAATCCTGACAGGAAGCACGAAAGTGCTTTGAGAGGGTTAACGTGCTAGAAGATAGGTCGCATACTAACTTTTCAAGTTGGCGACA